>JAJOOS010014241.1:0-30900 GCA_029582725.1 Solanum chiquidenum | reverse complement strand
ATTATCAAATATAAATGTATTAAAAATCAAACAAAATAAAAATATGAATGAATTTGTAGATTCTAATAAATCTGAAATTTTAAAACGAAATCACAAAACAAATGATGAATATTTAAACAAAATCACATAAAAATCAAAAAATACGACTGAAAATCCGTAATATATAGAATACGGAATATACACCATAGTCGGTGATTTAAACAACAAATCAAAATAAATCAAAATAGATAATGGGAATTACCTTGCCAATCGAGAAATCTGCTTGAATTAAAAAAGAGATTTCGTTTAACAATAGAGAAAATTTCTTGACTTAAAATATATATTTTGATGAACAATAATTGAGCACCTTGAAAGAGAATCTGGAAACGTGAAAGGTGGAGGAAGAAACATGAATGGTGATGAAGGAAGGTTAATGGGTATTAATTAAATTTTTTTTCTTTTTAAGGTATAGAATTTGATCCAATATAGAACTGTTTCCATAAATAAAATTAATTTTAAATACTAAAATCTGAATACATATTATGTTATAAAAATATTGTCATTCTGACATTTTAAATAAATATTTTAAAGTGTTGTTATTTTGACTAATTATGTTAGATATTATGACTTAATTGTTAATTTTCCCTAATTATAATCTCTAATAATTAGGCCCATAATCCCAAAAGGATAAGAGAAGAAAATCAAAAATAAATTAATTAATTAAATTCAAAAATTAATTATTCTGCTATGTTTGTAATTTAAAAACTATGTTAGTAATTAAATAGAAGTATGTGTATATATTGTTAATTAAAGTCTTAAGTAATATATTATTGTAATTTTCACTTCATATTTCCAATTGGATTATGCAAAGAACAAAGAAATCATAACTTGGTTTTTCTCTTTATTTGTAAACTAGAAAACATTTATGTGCTTCACGCGGTACAATAATAATTTAGAATGAACTTTTTATCAATTAAGTAGAAATAAAGAATCAAATTTTATTTTGATTAGAGTTGAGACTTGTTTTCCTCTTAAACAATTATTATCTCCCTTTTAATTCTAACATTTATGTGTTATAGTTATGGGTATGCATAATTTATTTCCCTTTTATTCTAATATTTTTTCCTTTTTTTTTTCCAAACAAAAGGCATCATCTACATTTGTTAGCACATGATTATCCAACTTCTAACTACCATTAATATAAAAAGAAGTTACTAATTTACTTGAATGTTATCTTTATTAAGAAAAATCAAAAGATTAAAATTACTTAGTGAATAGTTTAACCCTCCCACTACCCATAACAATTATTTCAAATGCATTAACATACCTAACGTATAAACTATAAAGCATGTTATTAATTTTATGAACCAACACAAATGATTTATTTGTAATGGTAAACTTCTTATTTTCTTTTTAATTTCTTGTTATGAAATTAACTCTTGCCTATATCTTTTAGCCATAAACTTTAAAATAGTTGTTAGAGTTACATGGTATCAATCACTAATCATATTCTTGAACAAATTTAATCAAAAAAATATTACACATCATAAAAGAAATTGAAATAATATAGGGGCATAATTTGTTTTTAAGAATTTAGTGCATATAATCACCTTAGAAGAAATTCGATATATGTATCATTATCAACCTTCTTGACATGGATGGCATAACATAAATAATTAAAATTTAGCAACTGTTGAGCAATAAATAGTAATGAAGCAAAAATATAAAATTTTCAACCAATAACATGAGAAATCTTAGCCTATAATAAGAAATTTTACAGAGAATTGAACACATATAATATAAGTAAGTGTAATCAAGATAAATATTCATCAATATATGATCTCATTAGATAGATTACTATTTCATGTATGCATAAATTGGTAGTGAAATATGTGTGTGTATATATATATATTTGTCTTTTTATCTACCATCTTTTAATACATTACTACTCCACATTAATAAAATTAATTAAGAATTGAAAAAATTGAAGGTGGATGAATACATGAATATATGTCAAAATCTCTAATAAAGAAGACAATTATATCGAAAGGTGAAAAGTTGATCGAAGTGAATAAATAATTTTTTAATTATAAAAAATAAAATAAATAAACTAAATTTTCTCCCATCTTTTAACATATTAGTATGCCACATTAATAAAATAAATTGAGTATTATAAAAATTGAAGGTGAAAGAAAGCATGAATATATATTAAAAACTCTAATAAAGAAGACAATTATAGTGGGAGGTACATATACCTCAAAATAAATTTCTATTAAAATGATTTTAAAGTGTAACAAATTTATACATTAAATAATTGAAAGTTATGAATATGATAAGTTAAGGTTATGAATATTTATCAAAGAAATATGAGTTAAGAAGATGATTTTATAAAATAAAATAATTGAAGAGATTAAAAAAAAGGTTTAAAAGGGAGAAAAAATATCGCTTATATATATATATGGAAATTAGAGAGGTATGAGTTATGAATAATTACTTCTATGAGTTATTAATAATTACTTCTTGTAAAGTTGTATGTGAAGAGTTCAATGTACCTCCATTAATAAAATATTTATTTGTAATAAATTAAGTAATTTGTTTTTATAATATAATAACTGATTTAAATAAATAAAAATGGTTAAAACAAGGAAAAAAAAAGATAAATAGGAATATAGCTCATAAGAAGGTATCACATCACTTCTTCTATATTCAATTTTATATATATACTAGTAAAATTACTCGCGCATTGCGTGGAAATTTAATATCACAGAATTTATAAAATAATACTTAAAACCTATCCGGCATTAAAACTAAAACACTATATTATCTTACATACAAGATTACGTAGTAACAAACATTAATAATGTAAAGGAAAATGAAAATCATTACATCTTATCATTTAGCCTTAATAACATAAGCATAAATTATAAATTAATGATTGTAAAAATACATACCAGGATATGTAACATAAGCAATAGTGTCAGTGAGCCACTCAACATGAGCAAAGTATACAAATATTTAATTGTGAAGAAAAATAAGAAGAGGAAGAGGAGGTTCAGAATTTTCGTTGAGCTAAATGAGAGGAAATCCCTCTATTTATAGACAACAAAGGGTAGTGTGAACAAATATTTATTGTGTCTTATCAGAAAGGTTACAACTATTTGGAAAAGTTGCAACCCTTCAGAAAGGTTACAACCTTTCATAAAAGTCATAATTTTTCATAAAAGTCACAACTCTTTAAAAAAGTCGCAACTCTTCATAAAAGTCACAACTTTCATTAAAGTCGTAACTCTTCATTAAAGTCGCAACTTTTCATAAAAGTCACAATTTTTCATGAAAGGAAAGACTAATTTTGTAAATAAATAAATTAAAAGGGAATTCTGATTTGTGGTGGCGCCACGTAGGCGGGCCTAAGGTTCTCTTTTATATATATATATGATATGATATATATATATATATATTTGGCTGAGATAATTTTTGTTTATATTAATGCAAAATAATAATTTATAAATCAAGTAATTTACAAAATAAAAATATTGTCTCATAGCTCTAACACTCTTGACTTTACAAATCATCAAATTTATGTACACAACTAACACTAATTTTTGTTTATACTATTAAGGGAACAAAGACAATCGTTCAATTATACATGATTTTCATATGACAGTAATATTTGGTAACTCTACTATACTATTGGTATAAGAAATATACTTGTTGCCAAATATTCATTTAAAAAAAGAAATAAGAGATGAATGGTTTTAGGAACTTTTCACGTTTAATATAATATGATCCAGATAGATTGACTCCAATTGTTCAAGAAATATGTAAAATAAAAAACACACAATTTACATGGTAAGAACTTTGTTATTACATAGGCTACTATGAGAACGATCAAAACATCAACTACACATGATTAGAATTTCTTTCGTAAAGTTGTTAACTCTCCCACCTAAGATTCTTCCCATGAAAAAAATCATGTTAGAAAGACATGTAGCAGAACTTCATTTGTGTTGACGGCTTGGCGCAATCCAAAAAAGGTTTTATTCAACTGCCTGCAAAACCATCACATTTTCTTTATCCCTGAAATTTAAAAGTTACCTCATAAGTTGTTACAACAAAATTTAGTAGTTTATTTTCACATGAGAGATCAAATCCTTAGACATCAATTAAAGAATTGAGCATGATTTATTTGATAAATAAACAATTAAGACGCTAGACCGAAAACAAAATACTTGAAGGAACATACAATAAGAACTTTATGTAAAAAAGGAAGAAGAAGATGAGAGTCTTATGTTGTCAAAACCAAATTCATCTGCGCAATATTGTCAGTAAAAGAATACGTTAAAGAGAAAACATACACATGTGGGAGGAAGAAATATGAATTGTTGGAGATTGTAATAGATAACCGTTTTTTGTTTAGAACTTTTCATTTGAAATGCTTGGACTTCCACCTAGCAAATTACTGTAACTTATTTCATTCGTTTGAATGCCTTTTTATCTTTCATTATATCTTTATTACATAATTTAAAACTCAATTAAATACTTTAAATTGATTATTTAATTAGTTATTAGAATATATTTTTACATTTTGTACATAAAGAAAAGTAGAAATAATATTTAAGTGAAGGACAAAATTGTGAGGTTAGGAGCTTTCCACTTTTAATAATATATTATGATATGATTATTTTAATGATTTTCGTCTAATTTAACAGATAGTGTTCAATAAAAAAAATTATTGGAGGCTAATAGAGTTAACTTTTAGCAAACTCGAAGGACCAAGATTTGTTAAATGCATACTTAGGAAATTATTATTGTTAACTTGTGGTTAGCTAACTTTAAAAATAAGAATTATTAAATGTGTATTGAAATATTAAATCATGTAGCTATTATTACTCTTTTAAGAATTGGTAAACATTGTATTCTTCAGCATTAAGGATATGTTGGGGACCTTTAGAAAATCATAAAAGAACAAAAAGCATAATACTTACAAGGATCCTAAGAATTCTAAAAGTTGATCTGAATCCTCTAATCCTATCTCTTTACACCAAAAATATAGAGATACAATGCAATTCCATTTAACCTTGTGAATGGAATTGGATATATCTTCAAAATTCTTACTATTCCTCTCCTTCCACACTGTCCACCAAATGCAATGTGAAATCAAATTCCGCCAGGTCTTCTATCTCTTGCTACCTCCTCTCCTGATCCAACAACTAAGTAAATCAGCTGTATGTTCGGGCATAGTCCATTTCACTTCTGAAAAGTTGAGAAACATGAACCATATTTGTGCTGTGAAAGTACAATGTAAGAATAGGTGACTGTTAGTTTCCCTTGTCTTCCCACATAAAGAGCACCACGGAAGTACGATATTTATTTTCTTCCTCAAGACTTCATGTGTCGAGCATGCCTTTCTAATGACCAACCAAGTAAAGCATTTAGCTTTTGTTGGTGCTGCAGTCCTCCAGATATTTTTCCAAGAACTCCGGTATCTGCTACTTTGCGAGTTGCCCTCCTTTTTATATGCCTTATCAACTTTGAAGATCCCATCCTTACTGTGTGACCATCTAACAACATCATTGGCAGTATTGGTGCCTGCAAAATCCCCCACTTCCTCCAACAATTTGGCTACTCTCTCTATTTCCCAATCATTTAGAAGTCTTCTGAAATAGAGATTCCAACCTTGTACTGTCCAGCAATCACTGATCATTGCCTCAAAATTGGTGCACAAAATAAATATATTAGGAAACAGGTCTTTTAGAGGGGTTTGTTTGATCCATACATCCCATCAGAATCTAGTTCTCCTTCCATCCCGCACCTTGATATGTAAATTTGCTTCTAACTTGGGCCATAAATTTCTAATAACTCTCCAAATCCCCGCTCCATAAGCATACGTTCTTATATTACTACACCAGAATCCATCCTCCCCACATTTATATTTAATCAAATCTTTCCACAAAGCTTGTCTCTCCTCAGTGTATCTCCACAACCATTTCATCAAAAGACTATCGTTATGCTTCCTCAAATCTCTGATGCCCAAGCCACCTTTATCTTTTCTATGCAAAATTGTCGCCCACTTGACCAAATTGTATCCTTTGTTCTCTTTGCAACTACGCCAAAGGAAATCTCTCCTAAGTTTGTCCAATTTCTTAGCCACTTTTGCCGGTATAGTGAAAAGAGACATAACATATGTTGAGAGAGAATCTAGAACATAGTTGATAAAAATGTGTCTACCACCAAAAGAAATGTATTGAGCCTTCCATATGGCTAGTATTTTTTCAGTCTTCTCGACTATGATGTCCCATATCTTCAAATCTTTGTGTGTATTACCTAAAGGCATACCCAAATAAATTTTGGGCAATTTCCCCACTCTGCAGCCCAAAATGTCAGCTAGGCTTTGGATGTTTGTCACATCCTTAATAGGATATAAACTGCTCTTTCCCCAGTTAGAGACTATTTTCATACATAATTAGATTCAGCTTAGTATTTCGATTTGATATTTCTTTTGTATTAAACTCTCAGATTTGATATTCAGATTTAGTATATGGGTATTCTCCATCATTTCAGATTTACTTATTATTAGCTTCCGCATCAGTTTTATTTCTCAGTTTATCTTTAGTATGCTTATGATTATGCCAGAAAAGTTAGCTTGAGGTCACTTGTGATCCTAGGTCCCGTGTCCGCGTCTCGGGGGTAGCTCGAGGTGTGACAAACTTGTTATCAGAGCATTAGGTTTAAGAGTCCTAGGATGTCTGAAAAGTCGCACTAAGTAGAGTCATTTTCATTGGTGTGAAGTGCACCACATCTAATGAGAGGGAGGCTACAAAGTGTTTTAGAAAAACTTCACTTTCTTGTTACTCTTATCGTGCGTAAGGTATGATCTAATTCCTCATTCTAATCCATCGTTATGCGCTTAAGATCATGTCTTCTCGTAGAGCTTATGCAAGGAATGCTAATGCAGTTCTTCCAGTCCCAGATCAATAAGTTTCGAATGCAGAATTTTGGAATGCCATTTAGAAGAGTGTGGACAACTAGAACAATCAGCAGGTTCCAGTTCCTACTAATAGAAATGGTGAATTAGTGGCAGCTAGAGTTTCAAATTTTGTTAGGATGAATCTACCTGAGTTTTTAGGGTCGCAAGTTGGTGAGGACCCATAGAATTTCATTGATGATGTTAAGAAAATCTTTGGAGTGATGCAAGTGACTGGTAGTGATGGGGTGTAATTGGCATCCTACCAGCTTAAGGATATGACTCACATATGGTTCACTCAGTGGAAAGACAACAGGGGCTACTTTGACTTTTGTTACTCCTTATATAGTAGTAAACTTCAGTGTTAGTCTAGAAACTCTCTCAGAACCTTTCTCAGTTTCTACTCCAGTCGGTGACCCAGTTATAGCTAGACGGGTATACAGAAATTGCCCTATCACAGTCTCCCAGAAAGTCACCTTAGTAGATCTTGTAGAGTTAGAAATGGTAGACTTCGATGTCATTCTAGGCATGGATTGGTTACATTCCTGTTATGCCTCAGTCGATTGTAGAACTAGGATTGTTCGTTTTCAGTTTCCAGACGAACCAAACATAGAATGGAAGAGTAGTAGCTTAGCACATATGGGTCGATTCATTTATTACCTTAAGGCTAGAAAGATGATCTCTAAGGGTTGTCTCTATCATCTAGTTTGGGTAAAAGAATCAAGCTCAGAAACCCCAACTCTTGAGTCAGTTCCTGTAGTTAATGAGTTCCCAGAAGTGTTTCCAGAAGATTTTCCCAGAGTTCCTCCCGATAGAGAAATCGACTTTGGAATTGATCTCCTTTCAGATACCCAGCCTATCTCTATTCCTCCTTACAGAATGGCTCCAGCTAAGCTTAAGGAATTGAAGGAGCAATTGAAAGACCTTCTAGACAAGGGTTTCATCAGACCTAGTATTTCGCCATGTGGTGCACCAATATTGTTTGTGAAGAAGAAAGATGGTTCTCTCAGAATGTGCATTTACTATAGGCAGTTGAACAAGGTCACAATCAAGAATAAGTATCCCATCCCCAAAATTGATGACTTGTTTGACCAAGGGTGCTAGTCATTTCTCAAAGATAGACCTCAGATCGGGTTATCATCAGCTCAAAGTCAGAGATAGTGACATTCCAAAAACAACCTTCAGAACTCGGTATGGTCATTATGAATTTGTAGTTATGTCATTTGGACTAACCAATGCTCCTGCAACTTTCATGGATTTGATGAACAGAGTGTTCAAACAGTATTTGGACTTGTTCGTTATCATCTTTATTGATGATATCCTCATTTACTCTAGGAATGAGGAAGAACATGCGAGTCATTTGAGAGTGGTTCTGCAAACTCTCAAAGATCGCCAGTTATTCGCCAAGTTTAATAAGTGCGAGTTTTGGTTATATAATCAGTTGCTTTCCTTGGGCATATAGTATCCAACAAAGGGATCCGAGTGGATTCCCAGAAAATAGAAGCAGTGAAACAATAGCCCAGACCTACCTCTCCTACAGATATCAAAAGATTCTTGGGTCTAGCGGGTTATTACAGAAGGTTCGTGGAAGGATTTTCATCCATAGCCTCTCCATTGACTAAGTTGACTCAGAAAAAGGTCAAGTTTCAGTGGTCAGATGATTGTGAGAAAAGACTCACAGAACTGAAGACTAGGTTGACTACAACTCTTGTTTTGACTCTACCAGAGGGTTTAGACAGTTATGTGATTTATTGTGATGCATCCAGAGTCGGCATTGGTTGTGTGTTGATGCAGTGATGTAAGGTTATAGCTTATGCTTCCAGAAATTTTAAGGTACATGAAAAGAACTATCTAACTCATGACCTCGAGCTTGCAGCAGTGGTGTTTGCACTCAAGATTTGGAGACACTACTTAAATGGTGTTCACGTAGATGTGTTCACTAACCATAAGAGCCTTCAATATGTGTTCACCCAGAAAGAGTTGAATCTTCGCAAAAGAAGATGGCTTGGATTCCTCAAGGATTATGACATGAGTGTGCATTACCATCCGGGTAAGGAAAATGTAGTAGCATATGCCCTTAACTATATATGGGTAGTGTATCACATGTTGAGGAAGAAAGAAACTAGCTAGCAAAGGATGTTCACAGGCTTGCTCGTTTAGGAGTTCGTCTTATGAGCATATCAGATGGTGGTGTGACAGTTCAAAATGGATCAAAATCTTCATTGGTAGTGGAGGTTAAGGAAAAGCAAGACAGTGATCTGATATTGCTCGAACTCAAGGGTGCAGTCCATCAATAGAGATTTGAGGTATTCTCCCAAGGGGGAGATGGTGTGTTTCTCTTCCAGGGTCGATTATGTGTTCCTAACGTGGGCAAGTTGAGACATCAGATTCTTGTAGAAACGCATAACTCCAGGTATTCTATTCATCCAAACACCACTAAGATGTACCATGATCTGCGGGAAGTCTTTTGGTGGAATGGCATGAAGAGGGATATAGCAGATTTTGTGGCTAAGTGCCCCAATTGTCAGCAAGTGAAGGTAGAGCATCATAAACCAGGGGGTATGACTCAAGAGATCGACATTCCTACTTGGAAGTGGGAAGTGATCAACATGGATTTCATTACAGGTTTACCTCGTACTCATAGATAGCATGACTCAATTTGGATGATAGTTGACAGTCACTAAGTCTTCTTTCTTTTTGGCGGTCAAGACTACAGATTCGGCGGAGGACTATGCCACGCTTTACATTAATGAGATAGTTAGGTTGCATGGGGTTTCTTTGTCTATCATCTCGGATAGAGGTCCTCAGTTAACCTCTCATTTCGGGAAGTCATTTCAGAAAGGTTTTGGTACTCAGGTTAATCTTAACACAACATTTTATCCACAGACAAATGGTCAGGCAAAGCGTACCATTCAGACCTTAGAGGACATGTTGAGAGCTTGTGTGATTGACTTCAAGGGTAGTTGGGATGATCTCCTTTCTCTTATAGAGTTCGCCTACAATAATAAATACCATTCCAGCATTCAGATGGGCCCTTATGAGGCATTGTATGGGCGTAGATGTAGATCTCATATTGGTTGGTTTGAAGTAGGTGAAGCAGCCTTGATAGGGCCAGATTCAATCCATTATGCTATGGATAAAGTGCAACTCATTAGATAGACTTAAGACAACCCAGAGTCGCCAGAAGTCTTATGCAGATGTGAGAAGAAGGGAACTAGAGTTCCAAGTTGATGATTTGGTTTTCTTGAAAGTGTCACCTATGAAAGGGGTGATGAGATTTGGCAAGAAAGGAAAGCTCAGTCCCAGATATGTAGGCCTTTATAAGATTCTGAAAAGGATTGGTAAAGTGGCTTATGAGTTAGAGTTGCCAGCAGAATTAGCAGCAGTTCATCCAGTCTTTCACATCTCACTATTGAAGAAGTGTGTGGGTGATCCAGCATTTGTAGTGCCATTAGAGAGTGCGGCTGTGAAAGATAGTCTTTCTTATGAGGATGTACCAGTTGAGATTCTTGATCGTTAGGTGAGAAGGTTGAGAAACAAAGAAGTCGCTTCAGTCAAGGTTTTGTGGCAGAGTCAATCTGTAGAGGGAGCTACTTGGGAAGCAGAAGGAGCCATGAAGTCCAAGTATCCTCACCTCTTTCCTTCCGATTCTACTCCAGCTTGAGGTATTAGTTCCTCTTCAAATTTTCAGTCATTCATGTGTGAATTCAGTCTTAGTATCATGTTCCTTCATTTTGTACTTGCATTTTCAGCGTATTTGCATGTTCTTGGAACTCAGTTCAGTCAGAAATCAATCTTTGGTGTTTGGTGGTAGGGTTGTAGCTCATTCCCTACAGTTCAGCTAGTTTAGTCTTCATTCGAGGATGAATGATCCCAAGGGGGATATATTGTAACACCTCGAAAACTAGACCCAGAAAAAAATTGCAGAACTTACCTAAAGCACTGAACCACGACAGGGTTCATGGACCGTGATAGGGTCCACCGTCCGTTGACCTGCCCGTGGTCACGACTTGGAAGTCACCAGGCCCAGACATTAGACCACGGGCACCTTCACGGTCCGTGGTCTTGATGATGGGCCGTGGGGGCATTCGTGAAGACTTAGGCAGTAGCCCCCCCTAGACTAGCCCTCAGACCCTCAAGTATTCCATGGTAGAACGTGCTACTCAAGTATGTTTGGACGACATCCATGAAATAGCACTTGTACCCAAAGTAAATACATAGCCACTGGTGGAGCTAACTTCATCATTGTCAGTTACCCAGTTTGCATCACAAAAACTTTCTAAAACAACAGGAAATTTGTTAAAATACAAACACCAATTCATATTCAGTACTGGGATTATGAGTATATCTACTCAATCTACTAACAACATAAGCTATATCAGGCCGAGTATTGTTCATGAGAAACATTACACTTCCAATTATTTTAGCATATTCAGTTTGAGAAACCCTAGATTCTTTATTCTTCTTCAAGTGTATGCTAGGATCATAAGGAGTTCTAACTCGAATTACATCAAAACAATCAAACTTTTTCAATAAAATCTCAATGTAATGAGATTGACACAAAGAGAAACCATTAGCAGTTATTTTGATTTTTAACTCCCGAAATCACATCTTTTTCACCAAGGTCTTTCATTTCAAATTTAGAAGACAAAAAGTTCTTGGTCTCATTAATAATATTCACATTAGGACCAAAAATTAACATGTCATCAACATATAAACATATAATCACACAATCTGAACCTATAATCTTAGAATAAACACATGTATCAGATGAATTTACAACAAAGTCAGTATCCACTAATGTGATATTAAATTTTTCGTACCATTGCTTAGGTGCTTGTTTTAGACAATACAAGGACTTTCTCAATTGGCATACTTTATCCTCTTGTCCTGGACCACAAAATCCTCAGGTTGAGTCATATAGATCTCTTCCTCTAAATCACCATTTAGAAATGTTGTTTTGACATCCATTTGATGTTCCACTAAATCATGAATAGCGGATAAAGCAATAAGAGTTCTAATGGTAGCTATTTTAGTCACATGGGAATAAGTATCAAAGTAATCAACACCTTTCTTTTGGTTAAAATCCCAAATCACAAGTCTAGCCTTATATTTTTAAATTGTACCATCAGGTCTCAATTTTTTCTTAAATATCCACTTGCTACTTATCAGCTTACAACCTTTAGGTAAATCATACAAGTCCCAAGTGTGATTAGAAACTATAGAGTCTAATTCACTTTTAGTAGCCTCTTTCCAAAATAAAACATCTATTGATCTCATTGCTTCATCATAAGTCTTAGGGTCTTCTTCTATTAAATAGATAGATAGTAATTCATCATATAAAATATAAATATAAATATTTTCAGTTAAGAAAGTAGTGATAAAATCAGGACCAAAACTTGTCCCAGTTCTACGTCTTTTACTCCTTCCGAGTTCCTTTTCATGCTCATTAGAAATAATTTTTGAAGAAGGCACAACATGAGAATTGTTTGACATAGATGCAAAAGCATTACTTTTCATATCACGCGGCATATTATTTTTCAAAGGAAAAATATTCTCAAAATTTTTTGCATCTCTAGATTCACAAATAGAATGATCACTTAGAGACATAAATCAATATGCAACACTATTTTGAGCATAACCAATAAAGACACTATCAGAAGTGTTAGAACCAACATTTGCTCATTCAAAATCAGGTAGACCAACCTTAGCCAAACACCCCCACACTTTCAGAAATTTCAATTTAGGAGCAAACCCTTTCCACAACTCATACGAGGTCTTGTCTAACTTCTTAGAGGGACTCTATTAAGAATATAACATGCAGAGAAGACTGCTTCTCCCCACATATTTTCAGATAGGCCAGAGATTAAAAGCATAGAATTCATCATTTATTTAAGGGTTCTATTTTTCCGTTCGGCTACACCATTTTGTTGGGGAGTATAGGGAGCACTAACCTCATGTATAATACCATTTTTCTCACAAAAATCTTCTAGAGTTTTAGTACTATATTCAACACCCCTATCAGATCTAAATCTCTTGATTTTTCTGTCTAATTAATTTTCCACTTCTGCTTTTAATTTCAAAAACATGCTTTTAGCTTCATCTTTAGACTTAAGAAGATATACCTTAGTGTATCTAGAAAAGTCATCACAAAAGTAATATAATACTTTTTTCCACCTTTTCTAACAGTATTCTTAAAATATGCTAAATCTGAATGTATTAGTTCAAGTAATTCGATTTTTCTATTAATAACAACTTTGAAAGGTTTCTTGGAATGCTTTGCTTCTACACACAAGACATTTAGAAAAATCATCAGTTTTTATCATAGGAATGAATTCCATTTTCCTAAGTCTTTTAATAGAAGCAATATTAACATGACCTAGTCTACCATGCCACAAATTGATAGACTCAACAATATAAGCAGAATTTGAAATATGTGCACTATTGACAATGTCTTGAACAATGTTCAATACAAATAATCCTCCACTAAGATATCCATTCCCAACTAAGTCTCATCCAAGAGAAATAGTTATTTTATCAACTTCAAAAACAAGTTTAAGGCCTACTTTATTGAGAACTGCTCCGGAAACTAAATTTCTACGGAGGGAGGGAACATACAAAACATTGTTCAAGGATAATGTCTTTCCAGAAGTTAATTTAAGTAATACTTTTCCTTTACCCATTACTACAGCAGTAGTGGAGTTACCCATATATACACACTCGCCATCAGTGGACTCTTCAAAATCATGGAATAAATTCTTATTGGCACAAAACTGCCTTGAAGTGCATGTGTCTAGCGCCCAGTCAGTTTTGTTAGCCACCAGATTTGCCTCAACGACTACAGCAACAATCACTTCATAACCCTCAACAAGATGAGCTTGGACATCTCTTTGTCGTTCCTTCTTTGAGTCCTGCCCTTTTCTTTAATAGCACTTGGCAGCCTTGTGACAAACTTTTCCACAAACAAAACAAGGACCCTTCAATTTTTGAATTTGACTCTCTGACTTGTTGAATTGATTTTTCTTCTTCATATGTTCCTTTTTCAAGACTTTCTTTTGTTTTCCTTTGAACCTGTCTTTCACAACAATACTAGAAGATTCAACAATATTAGCTTTAGATGAATTAAGAGAAAGTTCTTCCATCTTATCTTTGAGAGGGTTCGCCTCTTAAGTCCTCATATGACTAATAAGTTCTTGGAGTGTTAATTTTTTTTTCTTATGTTTTAATTTATTTCTATAATCACTCCAAGATGGTGGAAATTTTTCAAGAAGAACATTAGTTTGAAATATATCACACATCTTCATGTCCTCGTTGGGAACACCATCAGTCAAGTTCTCATATTCGTGAACTTGTTCCATTATTGGCTTATTATCAACCATTTGGAATTTAATCCACTGACCAACAACATATTTTTTCTTTCCTGCATCATCAACACCATATTTCTTTGGCAGATTTATAGGTTAAAAATAAATAAAATAAAGGATTAGTCATATGATTTAGCAAATGTCATTTCACAATTTTGTGATGCTTTTCAAACTTCTTTTTAACATCATCATCAACAGTCATAAAATTGCTAGAATTGGTAGTGGTGTTAGAACCATTCATAGAAGGTCCTTTAAATAAAACATAATCAACTTCTAATTGTTCAAAAAAATTAAAAGTTTTTGTGACCATCGTTTAAAATTATTTCCTTCCAAAGGCTCAAGTTTTGACATATCAGAAAAAGTTTTGTTCAAAGAAATAGCCTTTTATCAATATTGTATGTTAGTAAATCGCTTCGAAATTTTTGGGAAAAAATACTACAATATTGATATTGGATGGGAATTATAAAGTAATAAATAACTTATAACAAATATTGTGTCGTAGCAAGCCACTGCCTTGAAAGCAATTTTGGCTCGACTCCGGTGCAAATCCTTGTAGCCAGTCGCTCCCCAAGGTTCTACAGTTACTCTCAAACACGTGCACTCGTGGCTAAGAGTTTGGAGGTTGCCCAAAACCAATTGCCCAAAATATATTCTAAGAATAAGATGAAAGGAGAGAAATGCTTTTTTTTTGTTGGTATCTTATCATTCACAAAGGCACTACTTATATAGGAAATTTCTATAGGAGTTATTGTAGATTCAATAATTAATTTTGATAACGTATTGTGAAAGTTAATGGAACTAAAGGCCATTACATAACATTCTACAGAAACTCTTGTTTTGCTTTAGAACGGAAAATTTATTCTCTTTGTAACATATTTTACTTTGTGTTCTTTGCATTACAGTAAATGAACAAGTGATAATTAAAATCACATCTTCATAATAAAAGATGCACGCCAAATGGCGCAGCAAATGGAATGTACGAGCATGTGAGCGGAAATCTAAACAAAACATAAGCTTGAACTAAAATCTGAAAGAAACACTTACCTCATCTCTACTCAACTCATGGATACTCAACTCAATGCAGAAATAAAACACAATGTAGATTTTATATAAAGAATTTAAAACAATAGATAACATCTTAGAGTATTGGAAAATACAATAGTATCTCAGTTGTATATAAAAATACAAAAGTAACCTTTGTTTGGGATATTCTATAACCGACAACCATCACAATGAGCTATGTGATAATACAACATCTCGCCCACGCTGCCAGAATTGTCATATACCTTGCCAGGATATAGAACATCTCAACTAAGTGGATCCACTAAGCTATGCTTAAAAGTAATAAGGAATCATATAAAAAATATGACCCTTTCTACCCACGTTGGCTACATGGTTTATGAAAACTTGAGTTATCTGAACTCGTCCCCATATCGATGCTCAATACTACTCCCAAAATGTAACTAGCTTATATGTTTAAAAACATAACACTTTATTTGTGGTTTGAGATTATTACTCAAAATCTATCTCTTAAAAGAGGGGGGACTCAAAACTACTCATGAAAACTCATTTGGAAATTGGGGTATCCTCGCATCTTAAATGTGAAAATATTTACTCTTTGGAAATACTTAGTTCCCATATATCATTTTTAAAGAAATGAACTTCACTCTTACTCTTACTCAACTCAATTCTCAAGTCTTAAAAGAGGTTTAAAATAATTGTGAAAGACTTTTTGAAAAAACTCAAAGAACTCACAATACTTGACTCTTAGATCTACCTTGAATTTGAATTTATGGATTCAAGGTTATGATTCATGTTTTAGGATGATTTCTAGATGTTTAGAAGTCATATAGAGTATTTAGAAGCAATAGGGAGTGTTAGTACACTTTAGAAGGACTCAGACGGGCTAAACAACGAAATACGAATGGGGGCAGACGAATCGAGCGCACTACTGGCGCGGGGCGCCAACCCCTAAAGTTCAAATCCCCAAAATTGTGCAATGCTGGCGCGGCGCCCCAGTCCCTCTGGCGCATCTAGGGTGTGTCGTGCCTTCCCCTCCCCAAGTTGTTCCGATGAATTTTTCAACTCATTTTTCAGATCTTAACTCGACTAGATTCGATTATTTTACTCCATTTCTCATTACATTCGGATACTTAATAAATGTACACAAGAATCTACTCAAATGACTCTAAAGATCGACATGATTTCCTCAAGAATTCATCAATTTCATCCTAACTCAAGAACGAAAACCAATTTCAAGAACACAATTCAACAACATCAAACCTTCAACTTTCTAGAACGAATTTTATGCTGAAATTAATATGATTGGCATATTGGTGAATAGACCCAACGCTATGTGAACTCACATACTTCTTTAGGGATCAACCCTTGGTAAAACGACCTTCGATTTCGCCAGAAATCTCCAAGAACGCCTTGACTTTTCTCCTTTTGTCCTCTTCTTGAACTATTCTCAAACCCTAGGCATAAATTTTGATTGCGTAAATTGAACCAAATCAGTTTAGACCCCTAATTAATTACTAACAATGAAATAAATTGATTGGGTAAGGAAAACACCAAAATACCCTTCTTAAATCCGGGTAACTTTCCTTAACCGGACAGCCCGACTTCAAACATGCATATCCCCCTCATACGAGCTCAAAAATTAGCAAACTCGGTGGCATTGGAAAGAGGAATCAAAGACCTTTTATTTGATATCTTAGAGACAATCAAACTCATCTTGTACTAAAAGTTATGGTTGTTTGAAGTTGACCGAAAACTTATACTTAACATAACTTGCCAAAATTTCCAAATTTACTCTTTCCAAAAATGATTCTTTCTAATTCTAATTATTTCTAAGGCGGGATGTTACAATATCTCCTCCTTGGGTTCATTCATCCTCAAACGAGATTACTCTAAGTAGGCTAAGGGTGTAATATCTAACATTCAACTCAAACACCCAACAAGCAATATATATAATAGAACATGTCAACTTAAAATAAATGCCAAGAAAAGGATTAGTACCTTAGTTTGGAACTTCTCCGAATTCGAAGAGATGTGGGTACCTCTTGTTCATGTCCTCCTTATCTTCCCAAGTAGCTTCCTCAACAAACTGATTCCTCCATAGAACCTTGACTGATGCTACCTCCTTTGTCCTCAACTTGCGAACCTAGCGATCTTGAATATGAACAAGAATCTTCTCATAAGATAAGCTATCCTTAATACCAATATCCTCAGTAGGTATGATAAGTGAAGGATCGCGCGTACACTTCTTCAACATGGAAATGATAAATACTGGATGGACCGCTGCTAACTCCTGCGGTAACTCAATCTCATAAGCCACATTACTGATCCTCTTGGATATTTGATTAACATTTCAAGCACACCTCATCAAATTCTAGGTGCAAACGATCGTTAAGCAGTATTAAGGCCAACAAATGAGTTGGGGTCAAATCCCATATGGAGCGGTACGTGTTCAAATTCAACTAAGACGTACAAATGTGATCTAACTAGCTATAGGAATAGATTTTATCAGAAAAAGATATATCAAGTCAAAAGGGTGACACGAATGTCAAATGGGGGATTTTGGTTTGAAATTATCAACTTCAACGCAGTCAAATAATAAGGAGAAGAGTTATCGGGATGTGATCGATTATAGGCAAATTTCAATATATGGATTATTGAAACTACTAGTAATTAACTAAATATCAGTGGGTAGGCAAGACTATGATCGAAATAGCTTTCTCTCGAACAACTATTCCGCTTCAAGTGATTTCTCTCGAACATCAACAAGCATAACAATTATGAACAACCCAAAATCTTAATACATATTTTCTCTCGAGCAAGATGAGTAGGATTGGGTTTAGTATTCACTCTCTCGAGCTGAACTCAAATCAACCCAACACCTATAAATCATTAATCAATAATCTTAGTTTTAAAACCACTCTCTCGAGCAAGCTAAAAACATAAAGATAGAACTGCATTTGCAACTAAAATTAATAAATTAAACCACAATAAATTATTAAACCCACTTTAATTTAGCATTTAAACTAGTAATTAACAATACCCATAAACTAATTCAACCCATAATCACATGATCACACCCCAAGAATAGGGGTTTTAGACAAACATCATAAAAGAGGAAAAATGGTTACCAAATCGATTAGCCATCAACTGGGTAGGAGTAATTTAGTCGTTACAATGCTTCAATTTGCAGAAAATTTGAAACCCACTAGCAAATTCTCCAAATTTAGTCTTAAAACCTCCAAGTCTACTAAGAAACTCAAGAGAAAACTGTTCTAGACTAAATTGATTATAAAAACAATACTAAATTAACTGTTTAAAATCTAATTTATAGTCACCAAAAATAAGCCATGAAGAGCCGATTGGGTAAGTAAGTGGGCCTCGCCGAACTACTCGGCGACCCACCCAATGATCTCTTCCATCGCCTTTTTACTTTGGTACTCAGCATGCTCAAGTTCTATATTTTTGGGTGATCTCTCTTTCCATCACGGAACTACTCGGCGATTCACCGACTGCTCCTTTCATCGCCGACTAGGTTTCTTCTTTCAGGGCTTGGCACACTGGAACTTTCGACGGTGAGATTAGCCACTCGGCGACACGCCAAGTGCTCTTGACGATCTTCAAGCTGGCCCTTCTTTATTTTTCAGTTTGTTTTGTTCCTTTTTGCCTGTTAGTGTCCTTGCTTTGCCTCAACCCATATACCTTAAAATCAAGTAATTAACATCAGTTTATAGCATAAATTAGGCATTTGAGGACACTAAATAGATCAAAACAGAGCTCTTAATGAGTCCAAATCTCAGACTCATCAACACCCCCAAATTAAACTTTTGTTTGTCCTCAAGTAAAACTCAAGATCAGCAGTTCAAAAGGATGTCTGAAATAGTGATGCATAAGATTCAATTCATAATGTACACAACAAAACTAGAACTACTCATGCAAAGATTTGTGCACTCAAATATTCAAATTGTGACTCACCATTACCGAAGATGCTCAAGTTCACAATACTTGCTTCAAATGCAAGTTCAAGCTCAACAAAGGTACTCAAATTCCCTCACAACAAAGATGATTCCATATTCACAAACGATTTCTCAACAATTTCAAAGTTTCGGAATCACATACAACTCTCACAATCACAAAGATGAACACATGCATGACTTCACCCATAGGTTTGCCCTAATTTTCCAATCATCATTCGTTTCAGCTCACTCAAGATCACAAAAGTCTTTTCACGGCTTATAATGGGGCTGAGTGCAAGGTATGGTCATTTAGGTTTAGTGGCTGCTACCTTCATGAAGTATGGTTTGAACATCACTTTCCTCCTTTTCTTTAACATTTCAAATATTCTCACAATCCACCCGTCTATTCAACTTTGTATGAACTATCGGATACTCCATTTATTTTGCAATTTCCACCACTTTATTTCACAATATTTTTTCTCATTCTTTTTATCTTTTCTTTTCTCTTTTTTTTATATGGAGGGGTTCCATCTTTTTCAAAATCATTACTCAAAGGGGGATATTTTCACACTTCTTGACTTTCCTTCTCTATTCACCACACCCCCTTTAGCCTAAGTTGGCTATTCAAACAAACCACACATCATGAGAGTTATGGGTGAATGGTATAAAGAGAGGTCACAATTTTTCAAGTTTCTTCCAACAAAAAGGGTAAGGCTCAAAATGTGCCAAGCAAGGTTCACTCATCTCACAAGGTTGGCCACAAAAGAGGTATGTTGTCAAATTGTTTACACTCTTAAAAATTGTTGCCTAAGATCATTTCAAGTGGTAGCATCACTCAATCAATCGGACCAACGGGGAAAATTCTAGGTGTCATCACACATAATGTTCAAGGTAACCTAATCAGACTAGGCATTGGCACCAATATCAAACGAGACTCCACACTTTCTATCTAGTGTGCAATGTTAGTCACAAGAGATACATTTGATAATAGGCTAGTCACAACAAGATGCTAAAAGTTCACACAATGTCTATGCAACTTTATTTTGCCTCATCGTAGCCGCACATTCATTTTGCTCAATTAAGAGCACTATTCAAGTCATCGGTATTGATCATAACCGATACTCAAATTCGCACAAGAACAACCACAATCACACACAATAGAGGTGGCAAAATTTTAAAAATAGGTCAAAACCATTCCATTCAAAACAAGGAGCCACAAGCTCAAACATCCACAAGATTCAGATTCAAACATAATCAAAACACAAGTATAGATCACAAAACCCAATAAATACAAATGAAAATGTAATCACAATTGGTAGGTATGGAAATACCAAACCCACCCATAAAAGAAAAGCAGTTGTCCTCAAATGCAACTAAAACAAATATAATCACAAAAAAACAATAGAGAGGGAGGTAAAGAATGATAATGTCTAATCAGTGGCTCCATCTGTAGGGGTATCAATGCCTGGTGCAACATCAACACTCGCTACACTGGAGCCTGCTATAGATGTATTCCTCAAAGAGGCCTGTTGGGCAATCTCAATCATAGCATCCTCTAGTTTGGCCAGATCATCATATACAACCGCATCTTGCCCCTCACGCTGCTCCTCATCGATCTCGGCCTCAGATTTAGCAGCACCAGCATCCTCCATATTATCATCTCCGATGGTATCCAGAGGTACCTAAGCATGGGCTGGATTCTCAGCACTCGGATCCCTGAGGATCTCAACTGACCCAAACAATGAAATGAAGTATGTGGAATTCAGATGGCGCACAGCCTTCCTATATTAAGAAACCTCAACTTTCAAAGTTGTAACCTCAGTAGTCACCCTCTGTCCTCTCTCACAAATCACTACTCTCTCAGTGAGAGCATCAATGGATTCCTAGAGAGGTGTCAAAGAAGCTAAAATGGCTCGCTCGATCATCCAGGGCACGTCGACCTCTAGCCAAGAAGTCCGTACATCAGAAGAATAGGCTAGGTGCCCAATCTTGAGGAGAATGGCCTGAGTGATCGGAGGCCTGGAGGTAGTTGTACCAGAAGTAGCTCTAGGAGAATGGGAGGCAGTACAAGAACTTGGAGCCTTATAAAGAGTGGTAGTAGATGTACCTGAAGGCTCGGAGGCCGGAGTAGGCAAAGCTGTATCTGCAGGTATAGAGTTAATATCAACCTCTGGGGATGTGTCAACCAGAGCTTCTCTCCTCCTATTCACCCCATATCGTGTGTACTCTGGCGTGCATCCCCAGCCCCTCTGGCGCATCTGGGGCGCGCAACTGATGAGTCTGAGATTTGGACTCATTTAGGGCTTTATTTATAGAGATTTAGTGTCCTCAAATGCTTATTTTGTGCCAATAACTTATGTAAAATTCTTGATTTCCAAGTTTATGGATTGAGGAACAATGCAAGGATACTAATTTGCCAAAAGGAACAAAAAAAGCTGAAAGAATGAAGAAAGGCAAGCCTGGTGATCGCCAAGTCATTTGGAGAGTCATTGAATGGCTACTTGACCTCCTAAAGTTCCAGTGTGCCAAGCCCTAAAGGAAAGAAGCAAGTTGGAGAGATAAATGAGCAGTCGTCTAATCACCGAGTAGTTCCGAGATGGAGAGTTAGATCGCCCAAAGTTACAGACCTTGAGGTTGCTGAATTCCAAGGCAGAAGGGAGATGGAAATGACCAAAGGGCGGCTCGCCGAGTGACTCTTTGCAACACATTTTTGGTGACTATTAATATAGTTTTGAACTTTTAGTTTAGTATATGATATCATAATATCTGAGTCCATTATTATGTTTTGACCTGTGCGACAAGTTTTCTCTAGTTTTCCTTTAACTTTGAAGAATTGAAGTTTTTCAGTTTTGAGAAATTGGAAGTGGGTCTTTGAGATTCTTCAAATTGGACCATTGTAAGGACGAAATTAATCTTACCCAGTTGATGGAAACTCAATTTGGTAACTATTTTTATCTTTTTATGATATCTAGCTAAAGCCTGAATTCTTGGGGTGTGATTATGTGATTATGGGCTAATTCAGTTTATGGGTATTGCTAATTGTTAGTTAAAATGCTATTTAGAAGTGAGTTCAATCATTAATTGTGGTTTAATTTAAGAATTGTAGTCGCACATACAGTTCTACCCTTGTGTTTTTGCCTTGCTCGAGAGAGAGGTTTTGGAACTAAGATTATTGATTGATGGTTTGTGGGTATTGTGTTGTCATGGGTTCAGCTCGAGAGAATGAATACTAAAACCAATCTCACATATTTATCTCCAGAGTTTGAATGGACTAAGGTGTGGGTTGTTCTTATTTTGCATGTTTGTTGATGTTCGAGAGAAATCGACTTGATTTAGGGTAAATTGTTTGTGAGAAGGTTTACCTCCTCTATAGTCTAGCTTACTAACTAATATTTAGCTATTTTCTAATAGTTGCAATAACCCATTTGCCTATATTATCATATAATCGAATCTCATCCCAAGAACCGGTCTCATTATTGTTATTTGGTATTATTTTCCATTATTTGTAGTTGATAATTTCAAACCAAAACCCCCACTTGACATTCATGTCACCCCCTAATTTGAATGATGTATTTATTCGATAATTTCTATTCCTATGACCGATTTTACCATGTTCACACTTTCCTATTGAATCTTACACATGTACCGCTCCCTGTGGGATTCGACCCCAACTCATTTAGTTGGATTTTATACTGACTAGCGATCGTTAAAACTTAGAATTGGATGAAGTGCCCTTGTAACGTTAATCAAAATGGCATCGCTGTCGGGGAGTGGTGTTGTATAAGATTCTTTTAGTGAAGTTGAATTTTGTTCTTTTTAGTCATAGTTGAATCTGCTTACTTTTAGTTTTGGTTTTTGTGTGTTTCTTGTTTAGAACAGAGTAAAGAAGCATGTCTTGTAGCAACAGTAACCAAGTGGACCACCCTCCTTCAAAAATGATGATTCTTAGGGATAGCATCCTAAATTTCAAGCAATTGGAGGGTGAGTCAATCTATGAGTTGCGGAAGATTTAAGACACTATTGCTGCAATGCACAACTCATGGAATCACAGATAAGATGCTATTGGACTGCTTCTATAGAGGTCTTGGTCCTGAGAATAGAGGAGTGGGTGACCAACTTTATCTGGGTGGTCTAATCTGACAACCCTATGCAATAACAACCCAACTGCTTGATCAACTGACTAAGACCAACAAGGAGACAGACAAGGACCAGAATTTGGCCATACTATTGACTCAGCTAGATCTCTTGCCCAGAAAGATCATTGAATTGGAAGTACCGTACAAAAAGAAAGATCGGTAGATTTCTCCTCATGAGCGTACAAAGTGCAAAGACTATGAAGATGGACAAGTAGAAGAGATACTCTCACTCATTCTCCACAAAGTCGAAGAGCACGACAAAGTGTTGAAGGAGATAAAAGAGAATGTCTCGATGTTGAATCAGATGACTGCCTCTCACTCCATGTCTATTCAGCTACTGGAGACCCAAATGGGTCATATGTTGTCTCGTCTCCACCCAAGATAAAAAGGGGGGCTGCCTAGTGACACTAGGAAAAACCCCATGAATCAAAGTTAAGTGGGGACTTGTGTCGTGCCACAACATTAACTAAGGCGTTGCTTGGGAGGCAACCCAAGGTTTTATTTTCTTTCATTTTGTTTTTAAATAATGTGTGTTGATTGTGCAGGTTAAAGTGCGGAATGTGTTTGAAATATGTAGTTTGGCAAGAAAAAATTCCAGTCGACGACGCGCCGAAGAGGTCGGCGAGCCCGACTTGGACAGCCGTTGGACCCAAGAAATTATTATATTGGAGTCTGTATAACTCAACGGGCCCATGGACAAGTCGGCAAATCATCGAATAGGTCGGCGAATCCAACATTTTCCACCGTTTGGACCCCCACATTAACTGGAGGTCCTGTAAATTTCATTGAGGTAAGTAATCACTCGACGTGTCGTCGAGTGGTTCAGCGAGGTCGACTAACATCACCAAAACGGCGCGAATTGAGCGGTTTTAAAAGGCCAAAGGTTTAAACTTTCAAACTCCTTTACATTCCCTCACTGTTTCATTTCATACAATCACACCCGCACTATATTTTTGATATTTTTGCATTTTTACCGCTTTCTAGTCGTTGAATCTGTGTTTGTAGTTGGATACTTTAGCGCCTAGCTTTTCAAATTCTCATATTCAGTATTAAAGGTTTGTTTTCCGAACCCTAAACTTGTATTTAGCGGTTAAACTCATTTGCAATTGTATTGTTATTATTGATGTGTGTTGGGCCTCTCTGAAATCGTAAATGTGTGCTTGTGTGCCTGTTATAATTTCAATATCATGCCTATAATGCCTAATTGTTAATTTCCCAAGTTTCGTGCTTTAAAATTGATCAAAATCTTATGGGTTGTGCTTTATTAGTGTTGAGTCTAGTCGGATGAAGTCTGAGTAACCCAAATTTGTGCTAAATGACATGTTTTGCCCAATGATGGAGCGTTTGACGTCATTCTTAAGGGCTAAAGTAGTCAAATGGACAATTTTGGTCAAACCAAGGAAAGTCTAAGTACCCCGGTGGCATGGGTCGTATGGGTCTGGGTCTAATTGAAAACGTGTATTTTTTTATTCTATTTTCGGGGACTACGGGGTTGATTTTGGAAGTTGGGGTTGAAAATGGTAAGTTCGATAGTTTGGCGAGCTGGATTGAGCTCGCCAAACAAGTTGACAGTTTGTCGAGTCCCCCTTTATCGCCTTTAATTTCATGTTATTGTTTAGTATGGGTGCTGTAATTTTTGGTGAGAAGCTTGAGTTCGTCGAGTGCACTCGGAAACTCGCCGAATGTCTTCTTTGATCTCCCTTTCTGCGTCCCAACCCCTAAAATACACTGTAACTTTCGGCGGGCTTGTCTGTGCTCGCCGAATGATGTCGGCGATTCCCCGAAAGGCCTTTGTCATCACCGACATGCCATTTTTCTTGAAAATATTTGAGCCAATCCTTTCGGCGAGCCTGATCTAGCTCGCCAAAGTGATTCGGCGATTCACCGATCGGTTCGGTGAGTTTTTCTGCAGCTTATTTTTCTTCAATTTTTCTTGAATCGTTCTAACATATTTTGGTGTGTTTTGAAGATATGGCTAGAACCAACTTAGACATGCTTCCCCACAAAAGAGCATGGGGCATAGTCATCAACGAGGGGGCAGCTACCCCTTCTAAAAAGGAAAGGAAGGAATCTCCAAAGAGAGGAAAAGGCAAGGGCAAGAAGACCGTATATGAGATACCGGAGCAGAACTCCGACAGTGAGAGATAATCCTTTGACTCCCAGGCTGCATTCTTCGAGCCGGATGAAGACCAGCCTCTATAGTCCCGGCGAGCAGAAATCCCTGCTAGGTTTCGCCCAGATTCGTCGAGAGTTCCAGAGGCCACCTCTCCTACAACTGATACAGTTCCAGCTCTGGCACCGACTGTGGTTCCAGCGCCACCAGTACAAGGTCCTCCTCCCCGACTACTCAATAGACATAAAGTCGAGTGACTGAGGATGATTTTGGAAGAGAAGTTGTTGTCTACAAAAGGTTTAGTGGGCAAATATTCTACTGTGAGGGACAATCTCCTGTTTCACAGATTTGAGTAGTTCACCAGGACCTAAGGCCCCTATATTCCTATATGGTTACAAAAATTCTACACAGCATACGGTGATGCCTAAGGGCCAAAAAAAGGCTAGTGTTTTTTGACCGGTGAAGTCTGTTATGGTCCGAGGGAAAGAAGTAGAGTGCAATAGCGATCACATCAAGACTGTACTTGACAGGGCTATAGGATTTGCGCATGCATATGAGGGTTTGGCTACACCGCAGTCCCTGGATGACTTAAAGGGCTGGCTTGCACCCTTGATTTCTGATACCACCTCGAGGTGGATTGAGGCAGGAGCTCCCATCGAGAAAAAGGACATGAATATTGCCACTCGGTACTAGTTCGGGTTCATCAACAACTCTATTATACCTTCGCAGAATGAGTCCATCCTTCGCCACCTAAAGGTGGCCTGTCTCGAATCCATAATAGCCAGGAAGATGCTCAACATGGGACTCATCATTGAGTAGGATATGGCCATGAGGGCCAAACATCACCAGACGTCCCTTCCTTTTCCGGTCCTGATCACAGAGTTGTGCCGGTGTGCTGGAGTTCCTCGTGATGAGAAGAGGTACATAGAGGTTACCCTCACATCATCCAGAGACATCCGGCATATAGAGGTCGAGTACACTTGGGTGGAGGCAGACAGGAGGAGAGCAACTCCGATGGATGCATCCCCATAGGTGGATGTTGATTATATACCTGCAGAGGCATCTTTGTCTACTCCGTGCCTTCAGGTACTTCCACTTCCTCCCAGACTCCTAGTTCTTCCGCTGCTTCCCAGCCCTCCAAGATCACTCAGTCCATGATCCTAAAGATGAGTAAATTGGCCTATTCTGCTGATGTGTGGGCTACCTGATTGGTGGCTAAAGTACCATGGATGATTGAGAGTGGTATCCTAGATGCACTAACACCCCTTCGAGCATATATCGACACTCTCACAGCGAGAGTAGAGACTTGTCAGAGTCGACATGGGGAATACTTCAGAGGTGACGACTTTGAAAGTTGAGGTTGCTGGTTTGAGGAAGGATGTGGACTACTTGAAGTCCACATACTTCACTTCACTTTTGGAGGCAGCTGATGATGTGGATGCCCCGTCTAGTTCTAAGATTCCTCCGGTCACCACCGAAGACGTGCTGATGGATGATGTGGCAGTCGATGATTTGGAGACAGAGACAGACGAGGAGCATCTAGAGGTTCAACAGGAGAACATCTATAGAGACCTACCAGATCTTGAGGAGACAATTGTATAGTCGGTGATTCAGACATTGCTGACAGAGACGTCCATGGCAGGCCCTAGTGGAGCCAGTGTTGTTGATGCTACACCGGGCACTGATGCCCCGACAGATGGTGCGATTGTGTAGACAGGACCCTTCTTTACCTCCCTCTCTGTCATCTTTATTGACTTTTTAGTTTTTTGTTGCACTTGAGGACAACTTCTTTTTATTTGTAGTGGGGTGAGGTATTTCCATACCTACCTCTTGTGATTATCATATTTGTATATATATTTGTTTTTTGTGTCGTAAATTGTGTTTTGTCACTGTTTTGTGGATGTTTGAGATTGTGGCTCCTTATTTTGAATGCAAATGGTTTTTAACCCTCCTGAAAAAAATTGCCACCTCTTGTGTATGATTGTGGCTGTTCTTGTGCAAATTTGAGTATCGGTCATGATCAATACCAATGACTTGAATAGTGCTCTTAATCTAATAAAAATGAATGTGTGGCTACGATGAGGGCAAATGAAGTTGCATAGACAATGTGTGAACTTTGTGCATCTCGTTGTAACTAGTTGGTTATCGAATGGAGTCTCTTGTGATGAACATTGCACATTAGCAAAAGTGTGGAGTCTTTTTTGATAATTGTGCGAATGCCTTGTGTGATGAGCTTACCGTGAACCTTGTATGATGACACCTAGAATTTGCCCCGTTGGTCCGGTTGACTAAGTGATGTTTGAACTTTTCTTGAACACCCTTTGAGCCTTATCCTTTTCTTGGAAGAAACTTGATGCAATTGTAACCCCTCTTTGTCCATTCACCCATAATCCTCATGAAGTGTGGTTTGTTTGAATAGCCAACTTAGGCCAAAAGCCTAAGTTGGAGGTGTGGTGAAAAGAGAAGGTAAATCAAGAAGTGTGAAGAAATCAAACTTGAATCATGGTTTGAAAAATATGGAACCCCTCCATACAAAAAAAGAGAGAAAAAAGAATGAAAATAATAATAATGATAAAGTTGTGAAAGTTGCAAAAGAATTGGGGTGTCCGGTATTCTATGAGAGGTGAATAATAGGGTGAATTTTGAGCATGAATGAAAATGTTAAAGGAAAAGGAAGAAAGTGATGTTCACACCACATTTCATGAGTATAGGAGCTAGTGAGCCTAAATGACCATACCTTTAGACTCATCCCCGTTACAAGCCTTGAAAAGACCTTTTTGATCTTGAGTGAGCTCAAACGATTGTTGATTGGAAAATAAGGGCAAACCTATGGGTTAAGTCATGCATGTGTTCATCTTTATGAGTGTGAGAGTTATATGTGATTCCTGAGCTATAAAGTGTTGAACCATTGTGTATAAATATGGAATCATCTTTGTTGTGAGGGCATTTGAGCACCTTTTTTGAGCTTGAACCTGCATATGAAGCAAGTATTGTGAACTTGAGAATCTTTGATAATGGTGAGTCACAACTTGAATCTTTAAGTGCACAGTTGATCCTTTCATGAGTAAGTTGAGTCTTGTTGTGTGCATTCATCATTGAGACTTTTGTAGCACTGTTTGAGACATCCTTTTTGAACTGCTGAACTTGAGTTTTACTTGAGGACAAGCAAAAGTTTAAGTTGGGGGTGTTAATGAGTCCGAGATTTGGAATCATTTAGGGACTTATTTATATAGATTTAGTGTCCTCAAATGCTTATTTTGTGCCAATAACTGATGTAAAACCGTTGATTTCCAGGTATATGGATTGAGGAACAAAGCAACGACACTAATTTGTAAAAATGAACAAAACAAGCTGAAAGAATGAAGAAAGGCAAGTATGGTGATCGCCAAGTCCACAGGCGAATCGCCGAATGGCTACTTTACCACCAAAAGTTCCAGTGTCCTAAGCCCTAAAGGAAAGAACCAAGTTGGCAAGAGAAAGGAACAGTGTGCGGGTCGCCGAGTGGTTCCGCGATATAGGGTTAGATCGCCCAAAGTTACAGACCTTGAGGTTGCTGAATGCCAAGGCAGAAGGGCGATGTAAATGACCAACGGGCGGCTTGCCTAGTGGTCCGGCGAGCCCGATTTACACATTTTTAGCGACTATAAATACATTTTTGAATATTTAGTTTATCTGATATCATATTATCTGAGTCCATTATTAAGTTTTGAATTGTGGGACAAGTTTTCTCTAGTTTTCCTTTAGCTTTGAAGAATTGAAGTTTTTCACTTTTGAGAAATTGGAAGTGAATCTTTGAGATTCTTTGAATTGGACAATTGTAAGGACGAAATTAATCTTACCTAGTTGATGGAAACTCAATTTGGTAACGATTTTTATCTTTTTATGATGTCTAGCTAAAACCCTAATTCATGGAGTGTGATTATGGGCTGATTCAATTTATGGGTATTGCTAATTGTTAGTTCAAATGCTATTTAGAAGTGAGTTCAATCATTAATTGTGGTTTAATTTAAGAATTGTAGTTGCAAATGGAGTTCTACCCTTGTGTTTTTGGCTTGCTCGAGAGAGGGGTTTTATAAGTAAGATTATTAATTGATGGTCTGTGGGTATTGCGTTCAGCTCGAGAGAGTGAATCCTAAACCCGATCCCACACATTCAGCTCGAGAGAGTAAATGGACGAAGGTATGGGATGTTCTTATTTTGCATGCTTGTTGATGTTCGAGAGAAATCGACTTGATTCGGGGTAAATTGTTCGAGATAGAGTTTACCTCCTCTATAGTCTAGCTTACTCACTAATATTTATCTATTTTCTAATAGTTGCAATTACCCATTTGCCTATATTAGCCTTTAATCGAATCACATCTCAAGAACCCGTCTCATTATTGTTATTTCGTATTATTTTCCATTGTTTGTAATTGATAATTTCAAACAAAAAACCCCATTTGACATTCGTGTCACCCCTTGATTTGACTGATGTCTTTATTCGATAATTTCTATTCCTATGGCTGATTTGAATTTGTTCACACTTTCCTATTGAATCTTAAACACGTACCGCTCCTTGTGGGATTTGACCCCAACTCATTTAGTACAGTTTTATATTGACTAGCACTCGTTGACACTTAGAATTGGATGAAGTGTCCTTGAAACGTTAGTCAGCAGGGTCAACCCCTCCCCAGGTTGTTCCGACGAATTTTTTAAATCGTTTTTTGATCTTAACTCGACTAGATTCTATTTTTGTTCTCAATTTGTCTTTAGATTCGGATACTTAATACATGTACACAAGAATCTACTCAAGTTACTCTAAAGATCGACATGATTTCCTCAAGATTCATCAATTCCATCCAAACTCAAGAACGAAAACCAATTCCAAGAACACAATTCAAGAACATCAAACCTTCAACTTTCTAGAACGAATTATACGCTGAAATTAACATGATTGGCGCATGGATGAACGAACCCAATGCTATGTGAACTCACATACCTCTTTAGGGATCAACCCTTGGCGAAACGACCTTCGATTCGGCAAGGAATCTCCAAAACGCCTTGACTTTTCTCCTTTTCTCCTCTTCTTGAACTATTCTCAAACCCTAGGCGTAAAATTTGATTGCGTAAACTGAACACAATCAGTTAGACCCCTAATTAATTACTAAAAATTAAAGGGAAAAGGGTCAAAAATGCCCTTAACTATGCGAAAGGAACAAAAATGCCCTCCGTTTGTAGTTTGGTCCAAAAATGCCCTTTCCGTCAATTCTTTGGTCCAAAAATGCCCTTACTGTTATTTTGGGTAAAAAAATGCTCATTTTTTCAAATAAATATATTATTTATTTTCTTTTCAACATATTCTATTTCTAATAATATTTTTTAAATTAGC
>JAJOOS010014240.1:0-27993 GCA_029582725.1 Solanum chiquidenum | reverse complement strand
AAAATAACATTTACACACGTGGCGGGCGAGTGTGTACAAACACAACCAACTTGGGTGGCTGAACGTGCCACATCAGCACAAAAGGTGCACAAAAATACAAAAAAAAATGAGTTCAGGGGGGTAATAGGACTCTAGTTAAGTTTAGGTGCGTCTCTGGGATTTCGGTCATAGTCTAGGGGGTACTTATGCATTATCCCAAAGAGAACTATTAAACTAAAGACTATCTAGCTAGAAAAGTGTTAATTTCTAACTAGATTAACCAATGTATATTATATCTTTCATGAAGTTTCATTTGATAATTTTACTAACTATATGTGTATATGGGAGGTCAGGCCTATGTCCTATCTTATTTTTCTTCTTTATATTTAATATACATGTATGGTAGGGGTTAAGTCAAGCTCTACCAATATCCAGACTCCAACTTTGGTGAAGACTTACCACAACAAAAAACTATAAATATGGAAAGACAAAATGTCAGTTTTCCAGGTTATTTAAGTTCACAGTTCATACCAAGAATAACATAATGCAATTTAGAACCTAGTTTATTTTTCTATTTTTCATGTATGAAGATTTTATTTAATACTAAGCTTACGTTAATAAATTTTTAAAATAGAATAACAGCATAAAGATTTTGACATTTGAGCATGCTTTAATTATTTAATAAATGTCTTTAAAAACAGATTCCTCCATTATTAATGAAACATCTGGTCAAGAAAAGCATAAAATCTATCAATGAAAATATGACAGACATGGTAAAAGTCTAATAAATAAAAATAGAATACACAAATTTGTTCATAATATTTGGACAACATACATTGTAAATCATGATCATTAAATTATCATTCATTAACAAGAATCAATATTGCTAAGCCACATTAATAAATATATTTAATTATCTCAAAGGAACTCCAAATCAAAAATTCTACTTTAACTTTGATCAGGTGTTTGCATTGAACACCACATCTCCACTAGTCCCACTAATTTCAGACTGAGTCGTAATAACTTGATCACTGATCGATATAGTTTGCATGTCTTCAGCTGAAATGAAGAATGTCTTGTTAGTATTTTCAAAATAAAAAAGCTTCAAAATAGGATGAGAATGATAATTAAAATAAGAAAAAAATTATAGTACATTTTTTTTATAAAGTATAACTTATTCAAAGTCTTACCAACTTAAACACCGCGTTCCGTGTCTTCTAAAAAAAAATTACCCCTAAAAATAGAAGGAACCAAAAAAAAAACAATTACAATTTAGTTGTAAGAAAAAATGAATAGTTTTAAACTAAAATTGTTGATCATACAGTAAGAAAACAAAACAAACAAATTAAGACATTGTGATTTCACAATATTTACTCAAAAATAATAAGAATCATGATAGAGAACTGAAATATTAGGAAAATGAGAAAGGAGGATTTTCCATAAAGGTAGTATAACCTATCAGCTTTGAACGATTTTTGTTCCTCAATATATGCTTTAGCTTATTTTTTTGATCGAAAAGTTTTGTTTGCACCTAGGTCCTTATAAAGCTGCATATCACAAATATAAAATGGAATTGGATTAAAAGTTAATTCAAAATAAAAAGTTAGTCATATATATAAATTATAACAAAGACTCAAAAAAAATGAGTTAGTTACCTTATAACTATAGCCTGCAAGTTTACCCATTTTGTGATATTTTATAATCTTTTCCCATCCAGCCGGCAACCAAGAATCATCATTAGCATTGCTAGATTTCTTCTCTTTTCTTTTTCTCTTTTCTTTTTCCCTTCTCTTTCACCTCTTCTTTTGCGTTGCTAGGTTTTACAGATTCTTGATCAACATCTAAGGGGCTTTTCTCCTTTTAGCAAATGATTTGGGGTGGATCTAGTGCTTTGCGTATGGGTTCGATATAACCCAACAACTTTGAGTCAAATTATGTATATGTATAAAGTAAATAACTTATTAGGGATTCTATAACCTGCGATTTTTAAAATTTCTAAATTCATACTTAAGAGTCTTACCTTCGCCTCCTCGAATCATGCTTGGAGTTGGTACTTCTTTTACATGTTCGAAAGAACCTTGTAGTTTTGGTTCAAATCTTGTATATATATTTTAAAATTATTTATTATAGATGAATAATTTTTCAAGAACTCAGTGTTTTATGTTTTTCTATAATTTAGAATCCATAAACTTAAATTCTAAACATCTAATCCACTAATCGAGGTCGAAACTGGAGATTTATATAAGAGTTCAGAAGAAGCCAGTAGCATTGAATCAAATTTTGTATGTGTTTAACAGTTCAATTAATATGTATAATAACTTACTAAGAATCGAATAAACTGTATGTTTTAGAATTCAAAATCCATAAACTTCAAATCTTATCTTCGCCTCCTAGAATCAGGGTTGGAAGTACTTTGTCTAAAAGTTAAGCAGAACCTTGTAGCTTTGGCTCAAATCCTATATATGTATTTTAAAATTTATTAAATACACACACGCGCACACACATGAACGCACGCACGCACGCGCACTGATGTGCCACGAAATTGCGGAACATATGATGCTTAATAACTATGAACTAATACTGGAATTAAGTGAAATTTTGGATTATTTGATGGGTTTGTTAAATGTGTAGGCAGAATCTGGGTTGTATAGAAAAGTGGAAAAAGAAGCAGAACTGATGTTGACCAAGTGAAGTTCACGGCCAACTTCACGGACCGTGAACTTCATTACGGTCCGTGGTTGAGCTTGTGAAAGTGAGGCAATGCTGAGCCTTGAGAAGATGAAGAGCAGGAATAACCAAGTGAAGACTACGGAGTGTTCTGCGGGATGCAGTCCTCACCACGGACCGTGGTACCTGCCGTGAAGCTGAACCACTGTGAAAGCAAGGAAGAGTTGAAAGAAGGTTGAAACCCAAGTGAAGACCACGGGCAACTTCATGGGCCGTGGTCCTCACTACGGACTGTGGTAACTCTCGTGGTGCATTTTCTAGTGAAGGAATTGAAGACCTAACATTTGGGAAGATTAAAGGGAAGATCACGGAGGGTTACACAGCCCGTGAAGCCCTCTACGAACCGTAGAAGTGGTCATAGAGCCATCCGACATTTCAGTCCTAGTTCGACTAGGACTCATTTTAAACATTCTATTTTGAATTACTTTAGGTCATTTTTGGATTTTTATTGATTATCTGACGTTTGACGACAAGAAACAGAGAGTATTACTCTTAGCTTTCGATAATTGGATTTCTGATTATTGTTATCAGTTGGAAATTTGGATTCAGACTATCAGATTATCAAAGTGATTGTTGATTCGCCAACTATTTTCGTAAGTCTTTCTCAATGTGTTTTCATCCCTAATTATTGATTGTTTATTTAAAAGCATGAGTGGCTAAATACCACGACTGGGGTTGTGGGATCTATGACGATATTCTAGGTGTGATTTCGTAAAACGAGTAAAAGGCAATCTGTGTCTACAACCTGTAGTTTTAGCTATCAATATCATCTTAGTTTAGTGAGTGCACGCATTAGATGAGCCTGTATTTGGTATTTGTTCGAGAGAGAAATACCAATTAGGAAAAAGCTGAATTAAGTTAACAAATTGGAGTTAAAGCTTGAGTTCGAAAGAAAAGATCTTTAACGCCATATCATTTCAACCGAGGTTCAATGTTAGTAACACTCTAAGGTCGAGAGAACATGAGTGATCATTATCTGATTAGGCTGAGAAGCGTTAGATAAATTAAACTAACAAGGATTCTGTAAACATTGATTTGCCTGCCACTCAAATTACGGGAGAACGCTAGAAGTAATGTTATAGTGAACAGAATCCTGGTTTCTCTTAATTAATTGAATCAATCCTACAATGAAATAGTTTGTTAGTCTTGAGTCTGGATTTTGACTGCTAGTTTTGGTAATTATAACAATTCAACCATACCCAATTTACTTTCCATTGTTATTTGTCTAGAAGACAATAACATCATTCGAATAAACGCGGCAGTGAAACCATATCTGTGAAGAAATTCTCTGCGGGATCGACCTCAACTCTAGTTGATTCTGTAAATTGACATCGACCGTTTACACTTCTTATTTGAAGTGTAAGTTTGGACGTATCAAATTTTGGTGCCGCTGTCGGGAAATTTCATATCAGAAATGTTTTACTATATTTTATTTGATTTGTAGTTATATTTCCTAATTTTATGTCTTGTTCTGTGTTTGCGTTTCTTTCAGGTGAGTTCGATTGTGCATGCCCAACACCAGAAGTAAAGGAGCCCCATTGCTACCTTACGATCCTAAATTTCAGAGAACTATTCGAAAGATGGTTAATGCACAAGAACTAGAGGCACAAAGGCACAAACTAGGCTTAGAAGCTAAAATTGATGTTGTAAGGAATGTCCAACAAACTGCTGGAATCAATCAACCTAGGTCAGGTGACCAGCAAAATGCTAGAATCAATCAACCTAGGGCAGTAGATGATAACAGAGGGTTGGAAGGATTAGTCCCTCCCTAGCGCCAACCAATAGCCCCACGGGGTAGACCTCAACACCTAGCTCATATGATGTATGAAGAAGATGATGCTGACTTGGATGGAGCTGGATCCACTGGAGCGATAGTGTTACCTGCACTACCTCCAGGTCTTAAGTTCACAATCACCAACACTATGATTCAATTGTTGAACCTGAAAGGTATGTTTAGGGGTGCAGCTGGTGATGATGCAAATCAACACCTAATGAATTTTGTGGCAATCTGTAAGTCACAAAAAATTCCTCGAGTCAACCAAACAAAAATGAGGTTGAGGTTGTTCCCATTATCCCTTACAGGAAAAGGAAGCCCTTGAACAACAACAGTGAGATGCAGCCTTATTTGGAGCTTCTAGTAATGGAGCACCTGCTCCGACTAGTGAGGACCAAACTGACCAGGTCCCGAGTTCTAAGAGTGCAACCATTGATAAGGGTGTCAATGCTAATCTGACGACCGGCGGCTAGAGCGCCGTAGGTATGACCCCTTCTCATAGCTTGTGTGTTTTATTGTTCTGTATCGACTTTGAGGGAAAAGTCCTTTTTATTTGGGAAGGGGGTGGTGAGCAACCTGTCATAGCAGTTAGAAAAATGGAGGTTGTCTCTATGTATTACTGTTTTGGGTGTTTTGTGTGTTGAGTTGTGCAACAGCTAATCTATGAAAATTGAGGACCTGAATCTGAGTTTGACTGTTAGGATCTTTAGATGACATCTTAGATATTGATTTGTTGAACATCGCTAATCTGACCAATTAATTGGTTAACCAAGAAACTGAAAAGAAATGCAATCTTGTATAGTGTGTGTAAGTTTTCATTGAAGTTTATCACTAGGAGTAGAAACTAGAACTTGCTAAGTACTCTTGCTTGAATCTGAGAATAACCAGATAGGAAAGGATCAGTAGGCCATTTTTGTTAAACCAGTAAAAAGCCAAAATAAAAGAAACAAATGAAAAGATTATCACTTGAACCCAATTTGAGCCTTAAATCAGTCTTTGTTCTTACCCAACATAGATCATATCCTTGGTTCTCCGAAGGTACGATACACAACTCAGGCCAAAATCCTAAGTTGAGGGTGATTGCAATTCGAACAGAAAGAAAAGGGGGAAAATAAGGTTCAACCAATGAGCTAAGTGCATATAAAAAAGAGAAAAGAACAGAAAAAGAAGAAAAGAAAAAGAAAAAGAAAATAATAGCTACTCGGTTGGGCTGAAATAAAGAAAAAGAGGGAATCACTCAGAAATGAGTGTGAAAATGAAACTTTGGAAAACCAAGGGATTAGTCCCTCACAACACCAAATATCCATTCTCTAAACCCGAGCCTATGTTACAAGCCAATAAAGTCCTACAGTGATCCTATTCCGGGTGTTTGAAAGATAAAGCGTAGAAAGCAAGGGCCAGCCTATGGTAGTTTGTTTTTAGTGTTAGAAGTTCATTGAGAGCGTGAGCGTAGTACTCAGTCCCTACCATTATGAGCGAGGGACCTCTTTGGTGTGAGGACACAGTGGTTGCATTTGAAAGTAGATTGTGTGAGCTGATAATTCACAGGTATAAGAATGATTGACTGTGAGTAATGAGATGTCATGTATTGATCCTTACATGTTAGATTAAGAGGTTTGGGATACTAATTGTACTTGACATAGTTGTTGTGTAGTGTCTAAATCTGGAAATGAATTGAGGGTTGATTGTATTTGTTTTTCTCATCACTTGAGGATAAGTAATGGTTCTAAGTTGAGGGTGTTGATGTGCCACAAAATCGTGGCACATTTGATTCTTAATAACTATGAACTAATACTGGAATTAAGTGAAATTTTGGATTATTTGATGGGTTTGTTAAATGTGTAGGCAGAATCTGGGTTGTATAGAAAACTGGAAAAACAAGCAGAACTAATGTTGACCAAGTGAAGTTCACAGCCAACTTCACAGACCGTGAACTTCCTTACGGTCCATGGTTGAGCTCGTGAAAGTGAGGCAGTGCTGGGCCTTGAGAAGATGAAGAGCAGGAATAACCAAGTGAAGTGTAACATCTCGCAATTTGAAATAACTAGGAAGAAGCTAATAATTGGAAATAGTCATTTTTGGAAAGAATGAAAATCTGGAAAATTTGTTTAAGTTAGGAAAAAAATGAGTTTTGGTCAACTTCAAACGGCCATAACTCCTAGATAAAGATGAGTTAGGTGTACTTTCAGACATGGTTGGAAAGCTCTTGGAATGATCTTTCCAAAGCCGCCAAGTTTGCACTATTCCGAGTTCATATGAGTAAGTTATTCCCTTTGCAAGTTGGGCTGTTGGATTAAGGAAAGCCTAATCCAGATTTTGGAAGGGTAATTTAGTCTTTTCCTTACCTAATTATTCTAATTCATTTTTAGGAGTTTAATTGGGGTAAATTCAGATTTTAGTCAGTTTTACAAAAGTTAATTTTACGCTAGGGCTTGGAGAAGAGGAGAAAAAAGGAGAAAGGAGAAGAACATCCAAGATTCGTCGATTTCGTTAAGGGTAGCTTGTAGATTTCATCAAGGGTGATCCCTAAAAGGTATTTGAGATCACATAGCATTGGGTCAGTTCACCCACGCGCCAACCATGATTCAATTCAGCGAAATATGTGTGATTTGAAAGTAAATCCTTTGGGTTGTTGATGAAATTCGTTTGAATTCTTGTGGGTTGTTTTGTTGAAGTTTCTTTCGATTTGACTCATGTTTCCGGGTGTAATTTCGGTTTGAATCTATCATGTATTGAGGGTATGAATGATCCTAAGTGTTTGGGGAAAGAACCATTGAAGTTTCGAGGGTTTAGAGTTGAAAAACAGAGAAGAAAAGTTGGCAAGCACCTGGGGAAGGAAGAGGGGCGTCGCGCCAGCCAGCGCACACCAAAGCAGTCCCTGAATGTGGGGCTCTGGGGCGACGCGCCAGCTAGAGCGCCCCAACTTGTTCTCTGAATGGTGAGAATTGGCGCCCCGCGCCTCTCAAAGCGCCAGGGACGCCTGTTCTTCCCATTCTCACCCTATCTTTTCGTACTTGTTCCTTAGCAATGTACCTATGTTTTCTAGTTGATTCCAACACTCTTAAGGTACATTTAGACATCATGAAATCATCCATAAACATGAGGTCATGAACCTTGAATCCACAATCCAATTCAAGGAAAGTTAGGATCAAAGTCAAGGAAAGTCATGAGCCATGTTTAGGAAGTTCTCAGTCTTTTCAAGAAGTCTTTTGCAAATGCTTTTAACCTTGTTTTAAGACTTAAAGTTTAAGTTGAGTAAAGAGTATAGATTGAAGTTCATTTCTTCAAAAAGTATATGGGGACTAAGTATTCCCAAAGAGATTTAAAATGTTTTCACATTTAAATAAGAACGGAAATTGAGATTTCCAAAGAGCCTTCGGGCTAGTTTTCAGAAAAGAGTAATCACTTTATAAATGAAGCAAGAGGGGAAACTTTGATTTCCAAGATAGCCTTTGAGCTAAGTTTTTGAGCACTAATCTCAAATCACAGAAAAAGGTATTTTTTTAAAATATAAAGAGGTAGTATCATATTTTGGGAGTAGTATTGAGCACCGATATGGGGACGAGCTGGAGTTCAGATAACTCACGTCTCCATAAACTATGTAGCCATCATGGGTAGAAAAGGGTCATACTTTTTAGATGAATCCTTTTTGCATAGACTACTGGATCCACTTAGTAGTTCAGGTTTTATGCCCTTGGTAAGGTATAGGATGCGTTGGCAGCATGAGGGAGATCGATGTATCATCACAATAGCTCTTATGTGATGGTTGTCGGTTAGAGAAACTCCCACAACAGTACTTTGTATTTTTATATACATCAGTTTATTTGTATTTTTACATATATCTCAGAGTTATTTGTATCTTTGCATACACGCAGAGTTGACATCATGTTTTAAACAGTTTTTCCTTATATTGCACTTGTTTTTAAACTCCTTTATATTGAAGTGAGTTCAGTTATGTTGAGTTGAGCCAGATAAGTTCTTCAATTCCTTTCCTATTCTTTTCAAGCTTAAGTTGTGTTTAGCATTCCAACTCGCATACTCGTACATTCAATGTACTGATACCAGTTGGTCTGCATTGTATTATGATGCAGACACAGGTAACCAAGATCCGCATCCAGCGCATCATTGATCCAGTTGAGCTTCAGAGTTGTTGGTGAGCCTCTTTGCATTCCGGAGGATCCTCATTTTTTATTACTTTATCATTTTAGTTCATTAGGATGTCGTGGGCCTGTCCCGACATCCATCTCAGTTGTTTTAGAGGCTTCATAGATAGTCAGTTAGATGTTAAGTCATTCGTCATCATTTTGTTGTTGGCTTATGTTCAGATTTGAGTTGCCATTTTGGCTAAGTTAAATGTTTATTTTTAAAACATTATGAGTTCAGTTTGAGACATGTTGAGTTATCTTATATTTGGATTCTCTTTCTTATGTCTAAGTCTTCTGTTGAGTGAGTAAGCTAGGCCAAGGGTTCGCTTGGGGCCAGCAATGATTCTCGAGTGTCAGTCCCACCCAGGGTATAGGCTCGGTGTGTGCAAACTTGGTATCAGAGCATAGAGTTCAAGAGTCCTAGGGAGTCTATGAAGCCGTGTATGTAGAGTCCTAATTATCGGTGTGAAGCACGCCACATCTATAATTAGGAGGGTGCAACATGTAGGAAAATTTCTCACTTCTTTCACACTCATTTCGTGCGTTAGAGTTTAATCTCTAAAAAAATTCCCTCTAATTTGTGCTTGCGCGTGCTTTTCAGATAATCACGCCTCCACGAAGAGTTGTCTGAGGTCATCGTGCTAGGAAAAATGTCGAGGAACAAGTGGTAAGTAATGCACCAGAAGTGCAACCCCAAGGAGAGGTCACCAATGCTAAATTTTGTGAAGCTATCCAGATGTTAAGTCAAGTTGTGACCTATCAAGATGGACAAAGAGATAATCGACAGGAAATGGCTCATACTTCAAAGATCCATGAGTTTTTAAGGATGAACCGACCAAGCTTCACAGGTTCAAGTGTCACAGAGGATCCGGAGTACTTTGTTGAAGAGCTTCAGAAAATTTTCAAGATTATGCATGTTGTAGATGCTGAGACGGTGGAACTAGCTGCATACCAAATCAAGAGTGTCGCTAGAGTCTAGTTCGACCAATGGAAAAATAATAGGGCTGAGGATGCGCCAATAGTGAGTTGGGATGTGTTTGAGAGTGCTCTCATGGGGCATTTCTTCCCTCATGAGTTGCGAGAGGCAAAGATAAGAGAGTTTCTCACCCTTAATATGGAGTCTATGAGTGTTCAAGAGTATAATCTGAAGTTCACACAAATTTCCCGCTATGCTCCAGAGATGGTTGCTGACATGAGGAGCAGGATTAGTTTATTTGTTGTTGGGTTGTCTCATCAGTCAAGCCAGGAAGGCAAGACAGTGATGCTGATGGGGGATATGGACATAGCAAGGCTAATGATCCATGTACAATAAGTTGAGGAGGATAAGCTGAAGGATAGAGAAGATTTTAAGAATAAGAGATCTAAGACATCAGGAAATCAGTTCGGGCAGCAAAAGGGTAATGCGAACCGGTCTTCTTTCCGCCATAAGCATAAAGGACTTGCTTCATCATTTGCTAGTGCACCTGCACCCAAGAACAAAAGTGGGTACAATAGTCAGGATTTCAGAGCCAAACCTGCCTTTTCTCAGGGTAGTGTGTCGCAAGGGGGAAGTAAGCCTCCTGCATGTGCTAGGTGTGGTAGGATCTACCTAGGTAAATGTCGTGATGGCCAGACAGGTTATTTCAAATGTGGGAAACAGGGTCACTTCATGAAAGAGTATCCTAAGAAAAGGCAAGGTTGTGGAACTCAGGGCAATAGAGCCCAATTTCATCAGTTTCTCCACCAGACAGGGCTGCACCTAGAGGAGCTACTTCCGGTACTGGCAGAGGAGCAAACCACCTCTATGTGATCACTAGTCGTCAAGAGCAAGAGGATTTGCCAGATGTTGTCACCGGTATGATCCAAATCTTTCACTTTACTATTTATGCTTTGCTAGACCCAGGAGCGAGTTTTTTTTTTGTAACTCCATATGTTGCTATTAATTTTGATGTTATTCCTGAGCAACTTAGTGAACCATTTAGTGTCTCTACGCCTGTTGGTGAGTCTATTCTAGCAGAGTGTCTATCGTGATTGTCCCATTTCCGTCAATCACAAGAGTACCATGGCTGATTTAATTGAGTTGGACATGGTAGATTTTGATGTCATTCTTGGTATGGATTGGCTTCATGTCTGTTATGCCTCAGTTGATTGTAGAACTCGAGTAGTCAAGTTTTAGTTTCCAAATGAGCCAGTCTTAGAGTGGAAAAGTAGTTCAGCAATGCCTAAGGGTCGTTTCATTTTGTACGTTAAGGCAAGGAAGTTAGTTTCTAAGGGGTGTGTTTATCACTTAGTCCGAGTTAATGACTCTAGTGTTGAGATACCTCATATCCAGTCAATTTCTACAGTAAAAGAGTTTCCAGAAGTCTTTCCAAATGATCTACCTGGAGTCCGTCTTGAGAGAGAGATAAACTCCGATATAGATGTTCTTCCAGATACTCGTCCTATATCTATCCTGCCATATAGCATGGCACCAATAGAGTTAAAAGAGTTGAAGGAGCAGTTGATGTTATTGCATTTTCTTTAACGAACTAAATTGTTTTATTGTTTTATAAAGGTTTCCATATATTGCATGTGTATTATTACTTTATATTGAGTTGAGTATCCAGAGTCAAATATCATATCTTTGAGTTGAGTATCTTATCCTTGACTACTTCTGAGTTGAGTAAGTTTGAGTAGTTTTGAATATCCTTGAGTTTTCCTTGAGTTGAGTAAGTTTGAGAAGAGGTAAGTATGTTTCCTTCTTATCAAGTTTCAAGCTTATGTTTATTCTTTAGAATTCCCCTTACATGCTCGTACATTCCACGTACTGAGCCATTTGGCATGCATCTTCTCATGATACAGACACAGGTATTCAGGATCAACAGCAGGAGATTCGTTGATACATCCAAGAGTTCGAGTTAGCTATGGTGAGCCTCCTTGCTTCCGGAGGATTTCATTTACCTTTCAGTTTAGCCAGGATGTCGTGGGTCTTGTCCCAACTTCCATCTTTATCAGTTAAAGGCTTCCTAGATAGTCAGTATAGTTCAGAAGTTTGTATTATTTATTTAATTTATTAAATATTTCAAAGACTTAAGTTGCCAATTTTGGGTGAGTTGAATATATTTTATTATTCAGAGTTTTCGTTTGAGTTAAAGTTTGAATTTAAGTTTTGTGAACTTTTATTTCAGTTTTTAAGCTTTGTATGCTTGAATCAGTTTTCTGCTTGTAGTCAGCCAGGATGAGGGTTCGCTTGGGGACCAGTAATGGTCTTCGAGTGCCATTCACGTCCAGGGTATAGGCTCGGGTCGTGACAAACTTGGTATCAGAGCACAGAGTTTAAGTATCCTAGGGTGTCTATGAAGCCGTGTCAGTAGGTTTTCGTTTATGATTGTGAGGGCCCTACTTCTATAAATGAGGGACTACAGACATTTAAGAAAAGTTTCCCTTCTTTCATACTCTAAATTGTGCAATAGAGCTAAGTCATAGAGACTTATCCAGACTCGTGCATTTTTCCAAATTATTCATTTGACTTCCCATCATACTAGAGGTGGTTGAAAAGTAAAGTCAGTTCTTTGTTGATGAGTTGTTCTTAGAAAGATTTTTGAGGAAGTCATGAGACTCCAGAGGGGCTTGAGAGAAGCCCAAGAGTAAGTTAAGTGTTCAGTTTCTGAGGAATGCACCGATATTCATGTGAATGGTGCGTTTGAGCTTAAAGCGAGTTGTATTCTTTTCCTTAAGCCTTGTTTCAGGTGAGATCCTTTTTAAGAAGTATGTTTAGAGCTTGGGTATGAATTTCACCCGAAAAGGTAGCATGAGTTATGAGATCATAAGCAGTAGTAGTGAAAGAGCCCAGAGTTAGAGGAAAGCATGAAGAGGTTTAGTAATCTAAGTAAGGGAGATGGTGTTCTGACAAACTATGTTACTATAGTCATTCACCTAGCAATTTAGTAATGAGGAGTTTTCCCTTATGGGTAGAGTAAGAGTTGCTGGTCAAGATGAGATAGAGTATATGTTTGTTAACCATAATAGAGTTGATGAGATGAGTGTCATGATCAAAAGAATGGGAACATGAGGGTGATGATGATAGCCTTGAGATTTTATCTAGTAGACTTGACATAGAGTAGGTGAGGAATTGAGGTGATTAGTTGAAATAAATATGAGTGGTACAAGTGAGAGATCCTAACCTTTAGATAAGGGCAATGAAGTGTGGCTAAGTCACAAGAGTAACAAGAGCATTAAGATGTGTGCCGAGATGGTATGTTACCAAATGAGGTTCCAATTAAGTTATGATTTTCCATGTGTGCCTAGATAGCATAATTGAGTTGATAATATGGAATAGGTCCATAGATTTCAAGTATTAGCTTTAGACCTAAGGGGGAGATGATAAGATGAGAAATCAAGTTAAGTGCTTGAAAGTAAGATAGTAATGAGTTCCAAAGAGTATGACAGATATTCTTTCGGAGATCTTTTTTGTAGTAGAGTGATGTTAGAAAGAGGGGGATGAGGTTTTACTATGAGAAATAGTTAAAGGATGGACCTTAGTTGAATCCGAAAGAGTTGGTTAGTAGGAGTCCATGGTGTTGCTAGAGTACTAAGCTTGAATGTGGTGGTAATGAGTAATAATCTTGGGATGAGATTCCCTATCGAGGTATAGAACACAAACTTAAGGATTTGGGTTAAGCTTGAATGTAGTAAGAGCATGCCATTATATGCAGACCTTAGTACGAGTAACCCATTACATAACCAGTTCAGCCGTCATTCGAGGACGATTGATCCCAAGGTGGAGATATTGTAACACCCCAGAAAATTTTTGAGCTAACACTTGAACCATCTTTCATTTTTAGTATAATTTTACCGAGGAATTAAAATTTCTTAAGTGTTAAGTTCACTAGATGTAGCACCTTGAGTTCCAAAAAGAATTAAATTGGAAATAGCAAAATATGAAATTTTGCAAGTTATGCTTAAGTATGAGTTTTGGGTCGAATTCAAATGACCATAACTCCTAGATCAGGATGATTTATGTGTTCTACCTGTTACCATAGGAAATACCTTTTAATTATCTTTCCAATGCCACCAAGTTTGCTCAGTTTCGAGGTTGGATGAGTGAGATATGGCCTTTTGAAGTTAGGTTGTCCAGTTAAGGAAAGTTAGCCGGAAATAGTAAGGGGTAGTCTGGTCTTTTCCTTACCAAATCAGATTTAATTCATTTTTAGTAAGGTTTTAAGGGTCTAATCCTATTAGTTTCAGTTTTATAATTCTAAAATACACCTAGGGTTTTAGTTGAGAGTTCAAGAAGAGAAAAGAAGAGAAAAGAGGAGAGGATAAAACGTTCGTCGAGATTCTTGCTTGTTTTAGCGGATTTTCGACATGGGTTTGATCCCTAAGAGGTATGTAAGCTTACATAGTTTTGGGTTTGTTCACCCACACGCCAAACATGTTATTTTCAACGCAAATTTCATTCTTTAAGTTGAAAGATTTGAGTTCTTGATGAGTGTTCTTGAAGTTCTTTCTAAATCTTGTTGTGTTGGGTTTTGATGATTTTCTTAAGATTAAAGTTAGTGTTTTTAGGGCTGTATTGAGTATATTAGAGTGTACTTATGTTAAGTAATCAAATCCAAGTGATTCGGGAAGAAACCGTTCGATTTTAGGCGAAATAGGGTGAGAAAATGAGCAAGGAAACTTGTTGAATTTTCTGGGTTGGGGCCTAGCGCGATGCGCCTGCCAGAGCTCTCCAAACCCACCTTTGAAGTTTAAGGGTAGCGCCAGGGTCACCTACCTCACCCAGTTTGTCGTCGGTTGCCCCGTTTGAGTTCGTTTAAAGTGCACCTTCACTCCTTTTCGATTCTAACTACTCTAAGCTACTTCTAAACACCTAAAATCATTCCTAACATGATCATAACCTTGAATTCATAATTCAAATTCAAGGTAGAGTTAAGAGTTAAGTTTTGAGAGTTCATTCAAACATTTCGAGAAAGTCCCTTTGAGTCTTTTTTAGGAGTCTTCTACAATATCTAGTAACTTGTTTCAAGACTCGAGTAATTGAGTATGATAGTGAGAACAATGTATTCATGAGTCTACCTTGTCATCATGAGATCTTTCATATCATGAACCCTAACTCTTGAATTCATAATTCACATTCAAGAGAGAGTTAAGATATGGAGTTTCAAGAAAGCCTTTTAGTTCAATTGTCAATCCTATGAGATCAACTATCGATTTGAACTAAGTTTTGAGGAAGTAAGTCAGAGAAAGAGAAGAGTCATATACATGAGTTCCAGGTAGTTTGTAGACCTTCGAGTCAAGTCGTTCATGCCCATAAATTTTTCATGAACTCCATAAGTTGAGTATCTATGAGAGGAGTAATATCTCTATGTCCTAAGTCTTAAGTATTAAGTTTCTAACCCATTTGAGATTACATTCCTAATCATGCGACTATTACATATTACCCATGAAGTCCTTGAGTTGTGTTATTCATGTCCATAATTCCGCAGGAACCCTATAAGTCGAGCAGTCTTGAGACGAGGAGTATATTTGAGTCCTTGAGTTGAGTAGTTCATGCTCATAAATTCCGCATGAACCCTCTGAGTTGAGCATTCTTAAAGCGAGTAGTATTATTGAAGTTCTAGAGTTCCAAGTACTATCTATGGTTATTGAAAACCTTTCATTGAGTCGTTCACGTCCACAATTCGGCATGAACCATATTTTAAGAAGTCTTTTACAAACGTTTTAACTTTGTTTTAATACTTAAGTTCTGAGTTAAGCAAAGAGTAAAACGTAAAGAGTTGAGTTCATTTCTTCAAAAGAGTATATCGGGACTACGTATTCCCAAAGAGTAAATGTTTTCACATTTAAACAAGAAAGGAAACTGAGATTTCAAAAGAGCCTTTGAGCTAGTTTTTCAGTAAAAAGGAAACTATGATTTCCAAGAGAACTTTTAAGCTAAGTTTTGAGTAATTATCTCAAACCAAAGAAAGAGTTTTGTTTTTACAAACATATAAGCTAAGTACATTTTGGGAGTAGTATTGAGCACCGATATGGGGATGCGAGTTCAGATAACTCAAGTCTCCATAAACCATGTAACCATCATGGGTGTTAATAGGTCATACTTTTTAGATGATCACATAAGTTAAGCTAGTGGATCCACTAAGTTAAAGCGTTCTATATGACGGCAAAGTATAAGACAGTTCTGGCAGCGTGGGTAAGACGCTATATCACCACTTAGGCTCATAGTGGTGGTTGTCGGTTAGAGAATCTCCCACAGAAACTATATTACTTTATTAATTAAGTAAAGTTGAGTTTGTTATTGCATTTTCTTTAACGAACTAAGTTGTTTTACTTTTTTATAAAGCTTTCCATATATTGCATGTGTATTGTTACTTTATATTGAATTGAGTATCCAGAGTTCAGTACCCAGAGTCGAATATCATATCTCTGAGTTGAGTATCTTATCCTTGAGTACTTCTGAGTTGAGTAAGTTTGAGTAGTTTTGAATATCCTTGAGTATTCCTTGAGTTGAGTAAGTTTGAGAGGAGGTAAGTATGCTTCTTTTTTATCAAGTTTCAAGCTTATGTTTATGCTTTAGAATTCCCCTTACATGCTCGTACATTTCACATACTAAACCATTTGGCATGCATCTTCTCATGATACAGACATAGGTATTCATGATCATCAATAGGAGCTTCGTTGATACATCTGAGAGTTTGAGTTAGCTATGGTGAGCCTCCTTGCTTCCGGAGGATTTTATTTACCTTTCAGTTTAGTCAGGACGTCGTGGGTCTTGTCCCGACTTCCATCTTTATCAGTTAGAGGCTTCATAGATAGTCAGTTTAGTTCAGAAGTATGTATTATTTATTTATTTTATTAAATATTTCAAAGACTTAAGTTGCCAATTTTGGGCGAGTTGAATATATTTTATTATTCAGAGTTTTCGTTCAAGTTAAAGTTTGAATTTAAGTTTTGTGAACTTTTATTTCAGTTTTTAAGTTTGTATGTTTGAATCTTTTTTCCGCTTGTAGTCAGCCAGGATGAGGGTTCGCTTGTGGACCAGCAATGGTCTTCGAGTGCCTGCCACGATCAGGGTGTAGGCTCGGGTCGTGACATAAATGTTTTTTCTCATTGTCTCAGAATAGTCATTACTATTGCCTGGATTGAGAAGTGAAGAAATAGGGGGAAAAATTTTACTTGGAGAGTTTTGGAAGGAACTGATAATAAACCGAGGTTTTTTATGAGTTTTTTTTTTTAGCCTTTGTATCTGTGTTTTTCTTCATTATGTGCTGGAAAAAATTCAATAATTTTCTTCAACAGAGATGATAATATGTATACCTCAATCCATACAAAATGTTTGTACCTAAGAAAAAACAATCAAAATAATATACTAACTGTGGCAAGCAAGAGAGCAATATGTTTGGTTCTTTTAACAAAAATTATCATTGGTTCCATATTAGTAATCACATATTTGTTGTTGTATGCTATCAAATATAACACAATCCACAAGAATTTTTCCCAAAAAGTATATGAAGAAACCTATAAAAAGGGACAAAAGAGAAGATAAATTTTCAATCATCCTCACTGGAATTTTTAACAGAGTTCAAAAAAAAGTTACAAAAATAGCAAAAAGAAATTGCAAGGGATACATGAATCACTATGACTTACGGTAAAAAACTAAGCTTCATAAAATAGGAGGAAGAAAGCTTTGAGAAATGGAATACACTTCATAATAAGATTAATAAATGTATATGTATTTGACTGTCTTAATGCAAAAAAAAACTACAAATAATAGTGCTAAAGTTTTGTTTACTAAAGAACCAAATGTAATGAATTTAACCATTTCAAAAGCGTTATAAGTTGTGGTCGGAGAGGTGCAAGAGTAGAAATGTCGCATTGCAATTAAAATTAATTTTCATTGTTTATATGAAGAAACCTGTAGAAAGGGATAAAAGAGAAGATCAATTTTCAATCATCCTTGCTGAAATTTTTTAACAGAGTTAAAATAAAGTAACCAAGATAGAAAAAAGGAATTGCCATTGTTACATGAATCACTATGACTTATAGTAAAGATTAAACTCCATGAAATGGGAGGAAGAAAACTTTGAAGAATGAAACAAACTTCATAAGAAACTTAATTAATGAATTTGAATTTGACTACCCTATAGCGGAAAAAAAAACCCTACAAATAATAGTGACATGAAATCCGTCTATTTATAGACAACAAATGGTAGTGTGAACAAATTTTTATTATGCCTTGTCGAAAGGGTCACAACTCATTGGAAAAGTTACAACTCTTCGGAAAGGTCATAACGTTTCATAAAAGTCATATTTTTTCATAAAAGTTGCAACTCTTCATAAAAGTCACTACTTTTCATACAAGTTACACATTTTCAGAAAAGTCGTAACTTTTCATAAAAGTCACTACTTTTCATAAAAGTCACTACTTTTCATTAAAGTCACAACTTTTCATGAAAGGGGAAGGCTAGAATAAAAAGGAAATTCTAGTTTGTAGTGGCGCCACGTAGGCGGGCCTAGGGTTCTCTTTTATATATATATATATATATATGATATATGATAATTTGCCAACAACTTAGTGTTTTATGTTTTCTACAATTCATAATCCATAAACTTAAAATCTTACCTTCTAGTCCATCAATCGAGGTGAAAGCTAGAGATTTATCTAAGAGTTCAGCAGAAGCTAATTGTGACTCAGGTCTTGTATCTGTGTTTTAAAATTAACAGAGAAGCATAAACAATGTAGCAAGAACCTAATAAAGTATGATTAGAAAATATCAGAATTCGTAAATATAAAACTTACCTTTGCCTCCCCTAATTAATCAGAGTAAAGGCTAGAGATTTGTCTATGTGTTCGACAGAACCATTCAACTTTGGTTCAAATTTTATATATATTTTAAAATACACTTTATATGTATAAATTATTTATCATGAAGCCAACAAAACAATAAATTATAAATCATCTTACCTTTAACATTGCAAAGGATGTCAAAATCTCTCTCCATTTGACAGTTTTGTCTGACTGATTGTAGCTTAGATTGTGCATCATCTATCAAATTAACATTCTCAATGCCTGATTTTCTCTCACTCCAAGACTCTCTATAGAATTCAAGAATTGGATGAGGTGAAACATCATAAACAGCAGTAGAAAAACATTTCTCAAAATGTTCAATGTAGTTGAAACTCTCATCCATTTTTTAGTTTAAAAAAAAAGATATTTTCCTCCTTTTTACCTATGGTTGAGATGAAAAAACTTATTATATATATTAATTGTATGTGAAACAATATATGTGGTGAATCTAATTATCTGTACAATATATTTATTGTTGGTAATAATATAAATTTTCTACGTTATTTGTTTTTCATGAATACTATGTTATATCTTTCAGAGACTTAATAGATTTGGATTCATAAAGTTATTAATTTACCTTTAGCACTACAAGACATTCCTATCTGTAAGTTGAACATATAGTACACACCAATTTGGTAAGTAATTGAGGTCGGAGGTAGAAATTTATCTAAGAGTTCAGTAGATTCTAGCAGCATTGACTCGGATAATATTGTATATGTATTTAAAAATTACCTTACTATGTATAAAAAACTTATTATGAATCCAATAAACTGTGTTTTTTAGAATTCAAAATTCAGAAACTTAAATATCCTACCTTCGCCTCCTAAAATTAGAGTTGGAGCTAGTACTTTGTCTACAAGTTCGAAAGAACTCAGTAACTTTGGTCCAAATCCTACATATATGTTTTAAATTTATTTAATATATATAAATAATATGTCAAAAACGTAGTGTTTTATGTTTTCAAAAATTCAAAATCCATAAACTTAATATCTTTTCTTCTAGTCCTCCAATCGAGGTCGAAGCTATAGATTTATCTAAGAGTTCAGCAGAAGCTAGTAGCATTGACTCAGATCCTTCAGATGTATTTAACAATTTACTAATTATGTATAAATAAACTATTACGAATCCAACGAATTGTGTTTTTTAGAATTCAAATTCATAAAATTAAAAATCTTACCCTCGCCTCCTAGAATTAGGGTTGGAACTACTACTTTGTTTACAAGTTCGAACGAACTCTGTAGCTTTGGTTCAAATCCTACATATATGTTTTAATTTTTTTAATATATAAACATAATTTGTCAACAACTTAGTGTTTTGTGTTTTCTAGATTTCAGAATTCATAAACTTAAAATCTTACCTTCTAGTCCACCAATCGAGGTCAAAGCTAGAGATTTATCTGAGAGTTCAGCAGAAACTAGTTGTGACTCCAATCCTATATCTGTGTTTTAAAATTAACAAAGAACCATAAACAACTTAGCAAGAACCTAATAAAGTATAATTTGAAAATATCAGAATTCATAAACATAAAACTTACCTTTGCCTCCCCCAATTAATCAGAGTAAAAGTTGGAGTTTTGTCTATGGATTCTACATAACCATTCAACTTTGGCTCAAATTTTTTATATATTTTAAAATACACTTTATATGTATAAATTATTTATCATGAAGACAACAAAATAATAAATTATAAATCATCTTACCTTTAACATTGCAACGGATGTCAAAATCTCTCTCTATATATTTGACACTTTTGTCCAACTGATATTAGCTTAGATTGTGCATCATCTATCAAATCAACATTCTCAATCCCTGATTTTTTCTCTCTCCATAACTCTCTATAGAATTCAAGAATTGGATAAGGTGAAACATCATAAACTGCACCTAAAAAACATTTCTCAAAATGTTCAATGTAGTTGAAACTCTCATTCATTTTTTAGTTTTAAAAAAAAAAAGATCTTTTCCCCCTCTTTTCCTATGGTTGAGATGAAAAAACTTATTATATATAATAGTTTTATGTGAAAGCAATATATGTTGTGAATCTAGATTATCTGTACAATATATTTATTGTTGGTAATAATATAAATTTTCTACTTTATTTGTTTTTAATGAATACTATGCTATATCTTTCGAGGACTTAATGGATTTGGATTCATAAAGTTATTAATTTCCCTTTAGAACTACAAGACAATCCTATCTGTAATTTGAACATATAGTACACACCAATTTGGTAAGTTCTTTTTTGGTCAAATATCACTTAAAGTGAATACACTAAGACGTGTTTATGCAAGTAGAAACAACATTGGACTCACAATTACGATTTTATTTTATATATCCCTCCCAAAAAAGAAAGATATGCTTACCCTCCATGTGAATCTTCTAAAAATGGAAGTATTTTGGTAGACAAAAATATTTGTCTCCATTTCTCCTATTTGAAAAATAATAAAATACATAATTTTAGGTTGACCTCAAGTCCCAACCTTGTTTTTTTGTTTAAGAAAAAGGTAATTATCTTTATAAATAATAAATATGCATCATAAGAGAAATTAAGGTCGGGACATATCATATGACCAGTAATATTAGCATATTCAATAATTACACTCTTGTACAGACAATAAAGTTGTTTTACATAATTTGGTCAACATTTTCAATGCTTACATGAAGTTGTGGAGTTTGTTTGTTTGTTTTTGAAGAAAAACTTTGCCGATAATTTTGCACATCTTTTCTTGGTTGTTAAATGCAGTTTTTTTCTAACATAAGTTTGTTCTCTTAATCTTATGGTTATTATACTATTGTTTTGCGACCTATATGATAATTGGATAATCTATAAGGGAACTCGAGGGAGGAAATTTAATTGTATATTGCAACTCGAGTGAGAAAAGTTAAATATAGAACATAGATTAAGGGAGTATGATGTGTTCTCCTGCACAAATTTTCGAATAAGATAAAAAGATACATAATTTTTTATATTTGACTCCAATACATGAAAGATAAATCCTTTTGGGTTATTTATGATTATTGATACCACAAGTTTTAGTATGACTCGTGGTTGCCTGGGTCAAATTTTTGGACTCACTAAAGTTTTTCGTGGGTCTCAGTACGAGTCCTACAATCAAAGTATGAATCCTATTGTGACTCGTGTGGACAAACTTCTTAGATTGGAGAATCTTTGGTACAATGATCATAACGTTTTACTCCGAACTCTTATTTACAAATGATTAGTGGCATTGGAAAAAGACTCAATGAACTTTAATTTTATAGGTAATGAAACTCTTTTATAGGTAATGAAACTCAAAACACTTTATATTCTAAGAGATATTCTCATTTGAAGTTGATTATTCCATTATCTTATGCAAAAACTTTATTGTAGAGAATCTTTGAACTTGAATTAGTCCTAGAGGTTCCTTATGACCGTAATTCACATCCACTGAAAAGAGTTTTAGGTTATTTAAAACAAACTCAAAACTAGGTTTTGCACTATAACACATATCCAACAGTATTGAAAGGATATAGTGATGCAAACTAGATCACCGGGTCAAATGAAGTAAAATCCACAAGTGGGTATGTATTTACTCTTTGTGAAGGAGAGAAGTTTGAAAAATCTTCCAAACAGACATGTATTGCTCGTTCTACAATGCAATATGAGTTTAATATCGCTCTAGATAAGGTCAGTGAAGAAGTTGAATGACTCCAGAATTTCTCAAAAGATATTTCTTTTTGGCCCAAACAGTTAGCACCAATATGCATACATTATGATAGTGAAGTTACAATAGGTAAGGAAGGAATCATGATGTATAACTGAAAGTCTGACCATTTTATAAGATGTAGATATAATATCGTAAGATAACTACTCTCTAGCGAAATTATTACAATTAACTATATGAAGTCAAAGGATAATATGTTGGATCTAATGACAAAAGCTCTAAATAGAGAGGGAGTTGAGAGATCGTGTGTCACGCCTCGAGCCTACACCCTTGACGTGGCTGGCACTCGAGAACCATTGTTGGTCCCCAAGTGAACCCTTGGCCTGGTTGAGTACTAACCGAAAGACTCACACAAGTAATAAAAGGCTTAAAATGGAATTTTTTAACCTTTAAACTCAAAGTAAATACTCAATTCAAACTATGTGTAAAATACTCAATAACACAAGTATAATAGTTTGCAAAAACATCTCAAGGAAAAGTACATACTGGAAGAATCCCTCACCTCTATTAATCTATGAAGCCTCTATAATTCAATATGAATGCCGGGACAATCCTCACATCTCAATGTATCATGGAACCTCATCTGGTAACATACCCTCTCGGTACACCTCTTAATGTTCTTGTTACTCTTGTGACTTAGCTACACTTCACTGCCCTTATCTAAAGGTTAGGGTCTCTCACTTGTACCAATCTACTGCAGCTAATCACCTCAATTCCTCACCTACTCTATGTCAAGTCTTCTAGATCAAATCTTAAGACTAACATCATCACCCTCATGTTGACATTCCTTTGATCATGACACTCATCTCAAATTCAAGCTTAACGTTTATGACTAAACCCGAATATTAATATGATTGCTCGCTTACTATACTAACTTACAACTACTAGATACAAATTCAGAAACACTCATCCACTAGGACCTTATGACAAATAGTCAATCCCCACCTCTTAGTATTCATACTTACAATTTACTAACACATTTCCAATCACAACTTGCGTACTATGCATTCATGCACTATATATCAATGCCTAATTAGTTCTATAACACTTTGAATATTATGGGATCTCCCTCAAAATCATAAGCCTAGCTTAGATCTATTGCCTCATGAATACTCTTGCTCTTCTATTCAACACTTACACATGGTCATTACCTATACAATGACACTTTATCACAAACTCTTTTCTAGCTACAACACACTCTACCTCCTATGATGGAATCTTCACAACTCATCACTTCTTAGTCTACCCATAAGGGAAAACTCCTCATTACTAACTTACTAGGTGCATGACTATAGTAACATAGCTCTTCAAAACACTATCTCCCTTTCTTAGATTACTAAACATCCACATACTTTCCTCTAACTCTGGGCTCTTTCACTACTACTCATGATCTCGTAACTCATGCCACCTTTTGGGGTGGAAATATTACCAAAGTTCTAAACATACTTCCTCATAAGGATCTCAGCTGAAAACAAGGCTTAGGTAAAAGAGTACAACTCGATTTTAGTTCAAACGTATGATTCATATGAATATGAGTTAGTTCCTCTGAAAGTGAACACTTAACTTACTCTTGGGCTTCTCTCAAGCCCCTTTGGAGTCTCATGACTTTCTCAAGACTCTTGCTAAGAACGATTCATTGACAAAGAGCTAACTCTACTTTTCAACTACCTCTAGTATGATGGGTACTCGAAGGAATAGGAGAACACACGAGTTAGAATAAGTCTCTACGACATAACCCTATTGCACGATTAAGAGTATGAAAGAAGGGAATTTTTTCTTTAATGTCTATAGTTCCTCGTTTATAGAAGTGGGGCCCTCACAACCATAAACGAGAACCTAGTGACACGGCTTCATAGTCACCCTAGGACACTTAAACTCTATGCTCTAATACCAAGTTTGTCATGACCCGAGTCTACACCCTGGACATGGCCGGCACTCAGAACCATTGTTGGTCCCCAAGCGAACCTTCATCATGGTTGACTACAAGCGGAAGCCTAACTTAAGCATGCAAAAGCTTAAAACTGAATAAAATTCATGAAACTCAACTTTTCAAAATTTTAACTCAAATGAACAACTTAGAATAAAAATAATATATTCAACTTGCCATAAAATAGGCAACTTAAGTCTTTAAAACATTTAATAAAATAAATGAATAATACAAACTTTTCAACTATACTAACCATCTATGAAGCCTCAAACTGCTAAAGATGGAAGTCGGGACAAGATCCATGACATCTTGACTAAATTGAAAAGTAAATGAAATCCTCCGGAAATAAGGAGGCTCACCATAGCTAACTCAAACTCCCGGATGTATCAACGAATCTCTTGTTGATGATCCCAAATACATGTGTCTGCATCATGAAAAGATGCAGGTCAAATGGCTCAATACGTGGAATGTACGAGCATGTAAGGGGAATTCTAAAACATAAACATAAGCTTGAACCTTGATAAAAAGGAAACATACTTACCTCTTCTCAAATTTACTCAACTCAAGGAATACTCAAGGATACTCAAACTTACTCAACTCAAAAGTACTCAAGGATAAGATACTCAACTCAAAGATATGATATTCGACTCTGGGTACTCAACTCTGGATACTCAACTCTATTTAAGACAACAATACACATACAATATATAGAAAGCTTTATAAAACAGTAAAACAACTTAGTTCGTTAAAGAAAATTCAATAACAAACTCAACTTTACTTATATAATAAACTAATATAGTTTTTGTGGGAGATTCTCTAACCGACAACCAACACTATGGAAGCTTACACACCTGAAAGAACCATCTTCTTGAAGAACCTGAAGGAAAATCTTGAAAGATGAACCCTAGCCTTAGCGTTTCTTGAATTCCTTGAGCGTAGAATTTTGGAGTGGATGAGAGGGTTTGATTTATGAAAACTGATTTTCTACATGATTAGGAAAATTTAGATGACCTCCTAAGAGTTTTTAGGACCAAAATACCCTTTAAGAAATAAATAAAATGAGTTGCGAGTCGGAATAATTTTTCACCAGGCAGTGAAGTCCGTATTTGCTGTCAGGTTTGTGCGTCGTTAGTAAATCAGTCATAACTTTTTACTTAGAGCTCGGAATTTAGCAAACTCAGTGGCGTTGGAAATACGAATCGAAGGGCTTTACTTTTCTATCTTTTATCTAACCTAATTCATTTTTTACTAGGAGTTATGGTCATTTGAAGTTGACCCAAAACTTAAGAAAACTTAAGAATGACTTGAATGTTTTTCTCTTTAGTTCTTCTTGGAACTCAAGGTGCTACATCTAGTGACCTTAAAACTCAAGAAATTTTAAATTCCTTGTAAAAATCTCACTCACTACGAAGAACAGTTCGAGTCTTGGCTCAAAAGTTTTCTAGGGTGTTACAGTATGTTTGTTCTTGCTTCATTATGATACTTGTATGTATGTGAATGTTGGATTATTGATCACACTTGTTGTAAATGAGATGGAGGAATGATGAATGTTATGAATCATGAATAGTTTATATGATTATGAGGATATATTTGTGATTGTTATTGTGGTTTGTTGAATGGATCGGTTGTCACGTTCCGGCATAACTAACTTGGATCATTTGCCACGTTCCGGCAAAATTATTGGATCGGGTACCAAGTTCTGGTATGCTAGAAATTTGGGTTTGGGTTCCATGATAGGACCAATGATTTGATATAAATTGTGTATCTTGACAAAATGAGAAACAGTACCTTGTTCGTAATGATAAGTGATATTGTGATTTTCCGAAGGGGTATATGTTATGACGACTTATATTTGATTGTTCTTTGTGTGGAATGAACTTGTTGTGTATAGAGGAAGGACAAAGTGTTCAAGGGGCGAGTAAGTGATAACATTCGTGTGTTGTAATGGCGAGACGTAAGGGTAGCGTATGTGATAAAATATGCTTTGGTGGATTTAACCTTGGAGAAAGGGATTGAGTTTATTGGTAAGAAAGTTTGACATACTGTATTATGTAACCGTGGTTGGATAATGTGACGAGGAAGGAAGGGTATGACGCGAGCGGTTGGTTGAAATGCTTGTGGTTGTATTTGGGGATGCTTTAATGTGATAGAATGTTTAGTCCATGATCAAGTACCTCGTAAGTAGGTTGATTCAGAAGGTGGTTAGTAGTCATAGTACTAGTGTAATTTGGAGGTATTTTAAGAGAGGGTAAAGGTGGAGAAGCGAGTGGTTTATTTCATGATCTTACTAGTTGGTTTCTTATGTTATGTGGTGGGCGTCGGGTTGACCAATGATGCCTACCAGTACGTGTGTTTGTACTGATACTACTCTTGCTATGTCTTTTTGACATAGTCTGGATGCAGGTTGGTGATGTTTCATTAGGTGAAAACGAAAAAATTCTCCAACAGCTTCTATCTTTCCTTCCGCATGGTGGGAGCTGTGTCTTTATTTATTATGTCCAGTTGTACTCTTTGTAGCTCTTGTACCTGTTTAGACTAGATCCTTTGGGGGTGTTAACTACTTTGCAAATCTTAATCAAAATAATGTTAAAGGTTCTTATTTATAAACATTTCGTTAGTATATTTTTTATTCCATTTTATTTAATTTTGAGCATGTTTTAATTATTGGGATAAGAGGGTTCTCCTACTTAGGTGGTAGTATGTAGGTGCCCGCACTGTAACACCCTGTATCCAAAAATAGAACTTAATGCAAATTTCCAGAAGTTGCAAGTGCAACTCAGGTTGCCACCCACGGACCGTAGGGTAACCCACGGCCCGTGTTGGTGGTCCGTTGTTCGCATCTGCAACCATCCCTAAAAATCAGACAAATACCATTCTAAGGCATGCCTACGGACTGACTTGACGGATCGTGAATCCATCGATGAATCGTCAATCAGTTCGTAGGTCTAGGCCCTCAGAACCTGGTCTCTAAAGTCGATCGACGAATTGAATTGACGGATCGTCGATCCATCGACGGATCATCGATCAGTCTGTAGGTCGAAACCCTTAGAACCTGGTCTCTGAAGTCATCGACAGACTGACAGGATGGATCGTGGATCCACCGACGGATCGTCGATCAGTCCGTAGGTTGCTTCAACAGATTTTAAGTCAGGGGTCTTTTGGTCTTTTCCTTATGCGTTGGACCCCTAAACTACGTCGTTTTAACTCTAAATTATGAGGTTTTAGTTAGTTTAAGCCTAGAAACATAACTAGAACTTACCTAAGTCAAAACATTAATCAAACTTAGAGAAATTAGAATTCTAAGAGGAGAAAGAAGTCAAGAACCCTAGTTCAAGAACGCAATAAGTTTTCTTCAGTTCCAGCCCAGAAATCAAAGGATGTCTTTGTGAAACTCGTCACCAGGTATGTGGGATTTCAATAGTGGGTTCCTTTCGCCCATTAGTTGCCTAGAATTCAGTCAGATTCTTGATTCGATGATTATGAACAGACCTAGGGTTTCTAGAATTTCCACACATCATCATGAATTAGTTATTTAAATGTTCCAAATCAGATTATCATGTTTGTACTCAGCTTATTGCATGAATTTCAGAACCCTAGCTATGTATTTCTTTAGTTCTTGAATTACACATGCTAGGTCAAATATTTTAGTTACTCAGATATACATGCTCCAGTTTTGAACGTCACATTATCAGTATATTTCAGCATAAACCCTATTTTGAGTTGTAAATCTTGAGAAGAGTTTTTTAGACAACACTTGAGTTTTATTTTGAAAAAGTTAAGATGAGTTTTGAGAAAGAGCTTCTAAAACATGATTAGTATGACAATCGAGTAGGTCATCAATGTATGAACAATATGGTATCTAGATATACCATCAATGTTTATGCAGTATAACTTCCCAAGTCATCAATGATCATAGTATAATATGATTTTGAA
>JAJOOS010014239.1:0-29348 GCA_029582725.1 Solanum chiquidenum | reverse complement strand
ACTAACTAATGTAACTTACTTATGTTATTTACTAACTATGTGACTGACTTACTAACTAACTAATGTAACTTACTTATGTTATTTACTAACTATGTGACTGACTTACTAACTAACTAATGTAACTTACTTATGTTATTTACTAACTATGTGGCTGACTTACTAACTGAGTTACTTGTTAAATAACTGTGACTTACTAACTAACTGAGGTAACTTGCTTATATGACTTACTATGTGACTGACTTATGTTATGTACTAGCTAATTGACTTAAGTGACTTAATAACTAACTAATGTGATTTACTTATATGACTTACTAATTGTGATTTGTTAAATTTTCTAAGTCTGACTTATATGACTTAATAACTTTCTAATGTAACTTACTTGTGTTATTTACTAACAATGTGACTGTCTTATGCTTACTAATGTGACTGACTGAGTTACTTTTAAATTTTGTAAGACTTAAATAATTTCTAATTGACTTAAATGACTTAATAACTAACTAATGTGACTAACTGTGACTTGTTAAATTCTCTAAGTATGACTTATATGACTTGATAACTTTCTAATGTAACTTACTTGTGGTATTTACTAACAATGTGTCTGCCTTAGCTTACTAATGTGACTGACTGAGTTGATTGTTAAATTTTGTAAGACTTAAATAATTCCTAATTGATTTAAGTGACTTAATAACTAACTGTGACTTGTTAAATTCTCTAATCCTAATGTGACTACTAACTATGTCACTGCCTTATGCTTACTAGTGTGACTTAATACTTACTTATTTCCTATTGTAACTTACTTATGTTATTTACCAACTCTTTGTAGGTCATTAACATGGTTGAAGTTACCATATATTTTCATCATGGTGGTGAGTGGCTAACCAGTCCAGAACCACATTATGACAAAGGATGGGTTCATTATTGGAGAGGGTATGATCATGATTTTATATCTTTTATTGACTTAGTGAATGAGTACACAAATAAATTAAGTTTTGTTGGTGTGCAAGAACTTATTGTACTTTCTCCAACTGGGAAATATTTTAAAATAGTAGGTGATAAAGGAGTTAGGATCTTAACATCTTTTATCTCTACTGATTATAAATCTATTCATTTGTTTGCTACTGATGACTGTGAATTATCTGTTGATGTACATAATATTGCCATGCATGATGGATCATTTTTACTTTCACCAATTGTTAATGAAGGCACAGACTGTAGTGAAAGTGAAAGTGACAGTAATAATGGAATGGTGTTTAGTTGTTTAGATTATGATATAGATGAATTAGAAAAAATTTACTACTAGGAAAATGTAAATATCCTATAGATTTTACTTGGGGATTTTTTCGCTGATTTTTCCTATGAATTTTCATGGGAAAATTTGAAATTCCTAAATTCTAAAATTGTTTACATGCGAAAAATATTTCCCCAGAAAAAATGGTAGGTAAGTTTGACGCCATTTTCACAAAATTAATACATGGGGAATTATTTAGGGAAATTAATCTGCAGGAACTGTTTTGATAGGTAAATTCGCAAGTAATGAACAAAAACTAATTTCCATGTTGGTTTGCAAGAAAATCCCTAGGTGAAGTTACTTGCAGATTTAGCTAGGGATACTTACATGGGGATTTACCTAGGAATATTTTTATATGTGGTATTACTTGAGGATTCAAGTTTCATGAACTTTGTTGGGAATTTATTTATTGAGGATCTACTTGAGAATTTTCTTACTTAAAAAATTACTTGAGAATTTTACTGCTACGAATTTGTTGGAGATTTTTTCTGGGGATTTATTGGAAATATTTAAACTTGAAAATTTTGTTTTTTGAAATTTTTATTGGAATTTTTTTTCTTGAAAATTTATCCAACTCATCCTCTTATTTGGACTGAGGAATGTTTTCTTAAAAATACGTTTAAGAAAATTAAAAATATAATAAAGTAAAAAATATATAATTATATGATAAAATGAATTGTATTATTAAATGTTTACTTTTCATTTTCAGGTCAAATAAATTATTATATAATGAATCTCACTCTAATAAAGTGTTGGAACATTACCCGGAAACAAAAGGTGTTTGCAAAGAAAAGTCCTAAAAGAAACAATTGAAATTATCATATTTGACGAGAGAGTTGTTCGGATGGTAAGCACCCCTCACTTTCAATCCGAAGGTTGCGAGTTCGAGTCACCAAGGGAGCAAAAGTGGTGAAAGCTCCTAGGGAGGGTAAAAAAATAAAAAATTATCCAATTCTTTTTTATTTACATGTGAATTAGTGTAATAAGCAAGTATGAAAAAGTGGAAAAAGGAAATTTAGGTGTTGTTCTCAAGTCTAGTTAACGAAGCTAAGGATAGTCGTTTTTTCATCTTCCCTTTATTTTACTTTACCCTAGTGAAAATTCATTTTTCAAAGTTACTAGGTAATTAGTGAAGAGGTTTATAAATAATTTAATCCCATGTAAAAATCATTGATGCAATTTTTTTTCGGGTTTGAATATTACGAATTATAAAAATTATGTGGCTAATTGTTTATCTAATAGAAAAATAGCTGTCATAAAATATTATTAATGTTGATATAACATTATTAAAAAAATATTAAATTGTGTGGTGTTGAATAGGTCAAGGCATTTTAAGTAGAAAAAAAATCCATTTATATATATTATTAATATGAAGTTTTAATTATCTCATTCAATAACAAAATTTTATTAAACGGAAGAAATAATTATATTTTTAAATTTTTATATCCAACTTATAAATACTTTTTACAAGTATTAAAAATAATAATTTGTAATAACTTTCTTGCACTTTAAACTTATAAATTATTTAAATTGTCATTTTATAGTTTATTTGTACACAATTTCTATTATATTTGAGGTTAAAATGTTTATAAAAAAAAATGGAATAACACCATGTTATTTAGAGTTTTGAAAAATAGATACTTTTTCAAATACCTAAATTATATTCATCTTATTAAGTAATTTGTGTCAATTTCTTATTTAAGAGGTTCTTTATTATAGATTTTACACTACTTTTCTTATTAATGGTTATTGATTTTTCATTGTTCTATTCTTTTTTTATTTGAGTTTTATGCACTTGAGCCGAGAGTCTTTCAAAAACAATATCTATACTTTTACGAGCTAGTGGTAAGGGTTGCGTACACTCTACCCTCCCCAGACCTCACTAAGTGAGATTTTACTAGGTATGTTCTTGTTGCTATTACAAGATATATATATATATTCTAAAAGAATAATCTCTTTTTTTTATTAAAGAACGTGAATAAAATACATTAAGTATATTAAAAATTGTGTCATATCATAATAGTGTTTATTTTTATTAATCTAAAAAAAGAATTAGAGAGATATAAATATAGAACATTTTTAATTTAGTATATCCAGAAATTAAAACTAAATAAATGAAATGGAATTAAAATGACTATTCACAAATTATTTCCTAGAAATCGTAAGAAAAATCCTTTTTTCATGAATTTTTATCGAAAACATTCTGGGATATTTTTAGTATTTTTTTGCAAGAAAATTCGCGGGTAATTTACTTGCGGAATTCAAATTCCCAGGTAATTTACTCGAGAATTTTCATGTTCGCAGGTAATAATTACCTACGAAGGTATTTTCATCGGTAAGAATTTGGTAGAAAAACTCGTAGAAAACTAAATTACATGCAAATTTTGTATGAGATCCCTAGAAAAATATCAGTTAATTCACAGTTTTCTTGGAGTGTTTGTTACTAAAAAAAAGAGAGGAATATAACTAAGAGTTTGAAAGATTATAAGGAGATTGTTAAGGGTATGGCCTTCAAGGACATAGCTGAAGCAAAACAGTTTTGTAAACTTTATGCTCTAAGCTAAGAAGTTGTGGTGAAAAGTGATAAAAAAAATTGAGGTATAAATGTGGTGTTGAAGGTTGTCCAGTTTTACTTCTTATTTATGGGGATCTAATCATTCTTGGTGTTAGTGTCAAAACACTAGTAGATCATACAGAGTGTGGAACATCATATGGCAACTCTTTAGTGGATTACTCAACAATATCTCTGTATTTTAAGGATAAATTACAGAGTGACCCTAAGTACAAGGTCAAAAAAATGAAGGTTGGCTTACATAGAGTGTTTGAGCTAAATGTAAGTGAAGCAAAGTGCAAGAGAGACAAAAAGGAGATACTAGAGAGTCTAGATGGTAGCTTTGTAGACTCTTACAATAAATTAGAGGGTTATGCTACTATTTTGAGAAGTTGTAATCCATGGTCTGACATTGTAATAGATTTGTCTAAAGAGGCACTATTTAATGGTAAGAGAAAAATTCTTAGGAAGTATATATGTTTTAAGACAACGAAGTTGGTTTTAAGTATGGGTTAAGACCACTTATTGGTTAGATGGTGCATTCCTTAAAGGAAAAGCTAAGGGACAGGTATTGTGTGTTGTTGGTCAAGATATTAATAACTCTTTGTATCCTCTAGCTTGGGTTGTGGTAGATAAAGACTAAGAGGACTTGGACATGGTTCATGTAACATTCACTTGAACTTCAGAATGGTGAAGGACCTACATTCATATCAGATATGCAAAAGGTAATATTATACTACTAATTTGCAATTTATTTACCTTTGCTTGATACTATTTTTTTTATTAATTTTAGTTGTTTTAATTTGATACTTAGGAGCTGCTTAAAGCAGTAAGGACAGTCTTACCTTCAGCACATCAAAGATATTGTGCAAGGCATATTGAGGCAAATTGGTGCAAAAGATGGGGTAAGGGTGAGCTGAAAAAGTTGTTATGATGGGATGCATGGTCATCATTTACAAAGGAGTTTGAAGACCAACTTCAAGAGATCAAGAAAGTTGATGAAGAGGATGGACAAGATTTAATAGACAAGTATCCTCCCAAAGCATGGTGCAAAGCTTATTTAGGTACAGTGTGCAAAAATCAGGTTGTAGACAATAACTTTACTAAGTCATTCAATGCTTGGGTACTTGAAGCAAAAAACAAGCCAATTATTGGAATGTTGGAAGACATCAAGATCAAAATAATGGAGAGGTTGGCAGCAAAAGAGGTTGTTGTGAGAAAGTGGAAAGATGTTGTGTTAAGTCTCAAAAGTGAGTTGTTTTTTATTGAGTATTTGAAAATTTCCAAGGTTTGTAAGGTGAGTGGCAATGGGGATAATGGCTATGAGGTCATTGAAGGTGCAAACAAACACATTGTCAACTTAAGAGATAAAAAATGCACATGCAGAACATGGGATCTGACTGAAATTCCATGTCCACATGCAATTAAGGTCATGGAGCACAAGAAAATGATATCAAAGAATGATATTGATTGGTATTATAGTAAGGAGGCAGACTTGACAGTTTACAAACACAAGTTACAACCTATTAGGGGAGAATCATTTTGGAAATGTGATCCTTTGCATGCCATTGAACCACCAGAATTGGGCAAGCTTGTTGGCAGACTTAAACTTATGAGGAAAAGAGAAAAGAATGAAGCAGTTAAGAAACAAGGAGTATGGAAGCAAATAAGAAAAGAAAAAGTGATGACATGTAGTAATTGTGGAGAACAAAATCATAATGCAAGAGGATGTGAAAAAAGTAATTTTCATTAAATCTTTATATCAAATAATTATTCTATTTTACTATTTAATTATTGGCCTTCTATTATGATTATTAATAAGGCAAAGCAGGGAAATCAACCTACTAAGAAGCAGGGGAAGCAACCTACTAAACAAGCAAAAGAAACTAGTAGGGGGGAAAAAGGCAGCCTAGGAGAGGTTTAATTGATGAAGATGAAGCTTCTGAGTAAGACATAAACTGCACAACCCCACAACCAACACAAGAGAGTATGTTGTTTCTAGCAGCTATTTTCTAGTAGTTGAGGATGATGATGAAGACCCTAGGCTAAGGCCAAGAACAATCTCAGAAGAAGCTTTTCTAACAAAATTGAGAAAGAGACAGAACCCACAAGAACCAATTGAAAGTAGAGTACTAGGCTTCAGAGGTGACAAATATGGTGTTAGTGAACCTACAAATCTTTCCATAGCACCAATTGTCTTAACTTGAAATGGAAAGAATGCAATTAGTACAAACCAGCTACAAAAGTTGAGTCCAAGAAGGAGATGATGATATTGTGTTGGTACTACTGGTTTGTATATATTGGTGCATTTAATGATGTTAAGGCTAAACTTATATTTTTTTTACTATGTTTTGTATAGGCTGGTGTCTTAAATGATGTTTTTGTGATGTTTTGGTAGTATTATTATGTATCGATTGATGCCTTTAAGGTTAAACTTGTTGTTTTGGTACTACTATTTGTATAGGTTGAGTGTATCAGCTAAACTAACTAACGTTTTGCTAATATATGACCAACGTTTGAATGTTATTATGGTGTCTTTGTTGTGCTTTTGTTCAAATTTAATATTGTCTTTGCTGTGCCTTTGTGCAAGTTTAATAGTGTATTTGTTTAGCCTCTGTGCAAGTTGGTTAGTGACTTCCATGTTGACAGTCTAATAGTGTCTTTGTGCAAGTTTAATAACACCTGAAAACACACATTTCACAAACAATGGTAAGACAAGCTTCCATTTCATTTTCAGATTCTCTAAATACAAGGAAAACATAAGACTTTTTAAAGTTGATTTTACACTTGAAAATCAGTCACCAGCAAGCTTTATGGCAATACTAGAAATTGACAATACATTTGAAGCAAATATCTACACTAAATAATGGCCAACACTTGAAAATTACATTCAATACACATTTTTCTTATGCTAAAAGAACATCTAAATCTCAAAGGGAAAAATGACAAATATACACTAACACAATTCAAAATATAAGATTCACTAATACATAGGAATACTTGAAATAACTAACACTTCAAAACTACAAATACTTGAAATAACTAACACTTGAAAACTACATTCAAGAACATATATTCCTCATGCTACACAACAGTCAATCACTTGAAAATTGCAACAACAAATACCACAAACACAGTCTATGACAATATACACAACATCTTCGACACTTTCGCTTCCGAATTTCTTGATTTATTCACCTCGAAGTAGTTTAAATTCTCTAAATTCTCCAATTTTTTCTTTAAATTGTCTCTTTCAATCTTAACCGCATTCAACGACTCTCTCAAATTCTCCATTTTCAACGTAGCAACTTTCAATTTAGACTTCAGTAAATTAACTTCAATGGAAGAATTTCCTGAAGAACTATCTTCCCACCTCCAAAATCCACAATTTTCAATCTGATAAGAATAATAGAGAAGAACTCATAATCACCAAAATACAAGCAGAAATCATATTAATTTACATTTAGCGAAAACGTACCTTAGGTGTAGAACATCTATAAACTCTTCTTCCGGGGTTCAAAGGAGTCCTTGAAGTGAAACAACGAGTCATTTCACCACAAAAATATGTCATCATCATGGAGTTACTAATTGAATTACAACTACTTTCAGACATGGTTTTAGGTCTGATTTGAGGTAGAAGACATATAGATGAAAAATTGACTAAGAAAATATGACAAACACACGATAGAATCGTCGAACAAACGATGAAAACAAAGGAGATTACATCTGATGAACTAGGTTAGGGTTTGTGAGATGAATGAAAGTGACTTAGGATTTGGGTCTTTTACTTTTGATTTTAGAGGGTATATTTTTACCAATCGGGTGGATATTGGGTTATGGGGTGGGTTCTTAGTATTTGGGTTAAAAGATTTGGTCAACCGAGTAATTGCTTAGGATTTCGTCACGTGTATGGGTGCTGTTAGTGAGAGGGGAAAATGTGCACCGATAATTGGATGGCAATGGATGAAATGAACGAAAAATAGAATGGAGGAGATAGACGTACCTTTTATCAAAATTCAAGGATATATTAGTCATTTTCCCCAAGTGATAATTGAACTACTAAAATTCAACCAGTCTTATTTAGTACACTCAAATACACAATTTAATTTTAATTGTTTTTTGGTCATTAATTATTTTTTGGGATTTCAATCTTAATCACTCAATTCTTAATCACTAAATTTATTTTTGTTTACTCTATAACCACTTAATATATCGGAATGGTTAATATTTAAGACAATATGTAATAATACTAAGCACTTATTTGGTACCTGAAAGCTAGTCGTTATGTTTGATGTCTTAAATATGAAATGGAACTTTTAAAAATATAATTTTTTTCTCAAGGGTTTAAAAAAATCAACCGCATTTGTAAAAGCATAAAATAACAGTAGTATAAGTACTTTTTTTTCCTTTTGACTAATATCCATTTTACCCTTGAATTTTCACTTATGTAATGTTAAATCACCTTCCGTAAGAATCTCACTCACTCTCAAATTACACTCATCTTCTCTGCAACAAAACTCATCTCGCTGTTACAATCAGAGGCGAATCCAAGATTTTAAGAAAACGGGTGCACCATTGCTTTAAAGATAAGATCAAAAAATTTATAATAACAATAACTAAGCGAGCAATACATAAAAAGTACATTACCACAAAAAATATCATCAGTTTACAATTGTACTCGACGAAACTTCATATTTTGAAAACGATCTATAATAGCATCATTACTTACATTTTCAAATATCTTCCGCTCTATCTTACAAACTAAACATCCATTCAAAAATTCTTCACCAATGCTATTACGATATATAAGTAATGACAAGATTTTTTTATATGAAAACCCTAAAATTAAAGTGATATATACATATATTTATCTTGTTAGTTTGTTTATTAAAAAGAGAAATCATAAACTAAAATTACCTTAAACTTTGACAATGATGATTTCTCTAAATTCTTGACTTGAAGCTTCTTCTTTGTGTGAAAAATAGAAAACAAATTTGAAGAGAGAAGAAAAATATTGTTGGAACTTGGAAAGTGTGTGGAAGGAAACTTTTGAAGTCTTTGACTTTTAAACTTTCAGAATTTATCTTCTTCTTTTTTTTTTTAAAATGAAAAATGTGTTTTTAGTTAATAAAAATAAATTGAAGCGAATTGGGGCTGCCTGGGATCGAACCTGCGACCTGTGAGTTGAAATCTCGCAGTGGTACCAGTGAACCATCCAGCCATTTTGAGAACGGGTTCAACAAGTTTTAATTTAATATATTCTTTAACAATTATAGAAGTAATATATCGAGTTTAGTCGGATGACCACGAGTTCGGGTGACCCAAAATTAGTACATAAATTCGCCCCTGGTTACAACTGCTCTTCAGGTATCTTACCAATTAGTTGTCTAGAAATTATTAGCATTATCAATGTCCAAATTGATTTTACGTTACTGATTTACTTAGCATGAAGAAGTTTTTTTGAGATCTGCTCTTAAGGTATCTTACCGATTAATTGTGTCTAGAAATTGCATTATCAGTTGAACAAATTGAATTCTGGTATCTTACCGGTTAGTTGTCTAGAAATTATTAGCATTATAATTTGTACAAATTGAATTTATGTACTGAATTATTTTGCAGGAAGAAGTTAATTTCTGAAATCTGCTGCGCTTCAGGTATCTTCTTCCCATTGCCGTAATTTCTCCCTTCAACCTGTAATTTACGATCTCTTCACCTTCATTTCAACTTATTTTGTAAGTAGAACACCTTGATTTCAACTTATTTGTCAGTAGGACCTTGGTTTCAACTTATCCGTAAGTAGGAAGGACCTTGATTTCAACTTATTTGTAAGTAGGCGGACCTTGTCTTCAACTTCTTATTTGTAAGTAGGAGAACCAGTTTTATTGAAGCAGAAGGTACGTCTAGTTTTTTGACAAAACGGAACTTCTGGAATTATTGATGCTTACAACAGGACCAAGCCACATTGGAAACCTTTAGATGTGAAAGAAATTAAGATCCAACCACAACTCGAAGCAAAAACCTCTGCATGTGAATTAACTTTGCTCATTTATTGAAGCAGAAGGTGCATGTAGTTTTTAGACATAATGGAACTTCTGGAAAAATTGAAGCTTACAACAGAACCAAGCCACATTGGAAACCTTTAGATGTAAAGGAAAGTAAGATACAACCACAACCCAAAGCAAAAACCTTTGCATGTGAATAACTTTGCTCGTTTACTTATCCTTATTTCCTTTGTTTTCTTTGCATGAAATGAAACATATATTGGAGACACAAATGACTGCATATACTCTCTTGGTTTACTAAAGAATTTGTTCATTTACTTAACATTATATCTTTTGTTTTTCTTTGCATGAAACATCTATGGCAGACAATATGACTAAACCAAAGAGAGGTGGTAACACAAAGGGGAAAAACAATAAAAAAATAAAAAACAGGCCAACAGAAGAGAAAAAAAACTCAACAAATATTTGGAAGTGTAACCAATGCCAGAAACTCATCAACACAAAGATTACAGAAGCTAGCAAGCACAGGGATGCCTTCGAATTTGGATTAATAACACTAACCTCCCTAGTGGTTTACAATTTTACACTTACCTCCCTTATTTTGATTTTTCTGTAACAATTCTTTTAATTTATCAATATTAATGTAAAATAACCTTATCTTGATTTATCTGCCCTTATCTTTTATTAAACTATTCTAATTAATTAATTTTATGAATTCATTAGTTAACTACTTAACTATCTAATACTGATTTTATATTTTCCTTTATAAATTTTTAAAAAAACTATCCAATACTGTAATTAAAAAAAATAGTTTCTACAAGAATTGAAGTTTATCTAACTATACCCCCGATTGGTTAATGAAACATCGTAGGTTCTCTTCGCACTTTTTATGTGATTATATGCAATGGTAGAGAATACATTAGAAAATTATTTTTCAAATCTTTAAATTTCATTAATCAATTGATACCAATTGTTATAATGTATGCGTCCACTAGTGACCACTGGATCAGGTCCCCAGACAGAATAATAGTGTGGAAAATAAATAGCTCAAAGTAGATCAGGCATAAAGATTTTACGTGGAAACCCCCTTGCCCAAGGGAGATGAAAACCACGACATGTACTCACAAAATTTCAATCCAAACTTCATTTCACTCAAACGGAGCAAAGATTCAGATGACAAACTCTTGCAACCTAGGAATTAAAACTCTTTAATCTCTTCCCCCTTACTATAGCAACTCTACTACAAAGGAATCTAAACAATAACTCTATTGCCCACTAAACCAACTAACTCTAGCTGATCTAGACTTTAAGAGCCCAACAAGGCTAACTCTAGATACCAACTCAGATCTCGAATATAAGAGCTAAACAAGCAGCAACTCTGTTGCATCCAAACAACAACTAACTCTAGTTGACACTCCTAGGCAACTCTACCCAAGAGAACATCAAAACAATGATGTAAAAAGGCTTGCATAAAATATAGATGATTCGACTAACTAACTCTAGTTAATCCGACTCAACCTAAAGACTTAGACAAGCAACCAATCTATTATCCTTAAAATCTTAGGAGTAGATTTACAATATAAGAACATAAGACATAAAGCTCAAAATACAACAAAGACACTTCAGTAATCCATCAGATCCCTTGTTGAGCATGAACAACGTTCTTCCTTGAAGATGGCATTTTCTCTGTGAGCTTATGAATTTTCATAAATTCAAAACTTTGTTTGCCAAATCTTAGGTATGTGTTTGGAGAAGAGACCCTTGTCAAATGGACACAAACCCTTGGTACAAAGCCATTGGCTGAGAGTCTGCTACTCTAAAAAGTCGTGCACCAACCATGTCAGATTTGACAGCTTTTAAATAGTTGTCTTTTGTCCTTTTCATGTACGTATCTTTCCTCAACCAGGTCCCTTGTTAGATTCGAAAGTTTGTTAAATCATCAAACTTTAAATCAACTTAAAATAACAAGATATATTGGGCTTCCACTATCCTTCAAGAAGTGGAAGAGAGTGGATTGTCAACTTCTAATAGAATAGATTACTAAACGAATTAATACTAGCTATTCCAAACTTCTATCTTACGCCGGTAGAATTTGAGTTGTGATTGTTGTATTGTTCTCTATACATTCTGGGGGTATGCGTTTATCCTCCCCCAAAGTATTCTCAAGGAGGTTGATAGAATTTGTAGGAACTATCTTTGGGGGAATAATGAAGATAAGAGGGAAGTGCCACTAGTAGCATGGGAAAATATTTGTTGTCCAAAGAAGTTTAGAGGGTTGAATGTTAAGGGCTGCAGTAATTGAAATGTTGCATCAGTAAGCAAATTGTTATTGCAGTTAACAGAAAAACAGGATACGTTGTGGGTGAAATGGGTACATGGGATCTATATAAGGAATGGTGATTCCATTTGGGAACATATTCTGCCTCTAGATTGTAGTTGGTACTGGAAAAAGTTAAATGCACTGAAGAACAACATGAGGAAGTGATACTTACAAGGGAGGTATAATCTAACTCACTCTGACCAATATTCAATCTCTGTCAGTCACAATGCAATGCTGGGTGAATTGAACAGGCTAAGGATAACTGATCTTATCTGGACTTAAGTAGCACATCTAAGGCATCGAATGATAATTTGGTTAGCCGTACAACGCAAGCTACTTACCAAGGAGAGGATGTTATGTTTGAACATTTCTGTTGATAATGAGATATGTTGTTATGCCAATACCAACTGATGGAGACCCAGCTGCATCTCTTTGTCCACTGCACTTGGTTGGGACAAGTGAAAGTTGAAATTATGCCTTGGGCTAACATACAAGTGTATACAGGTGAGGTGTGACAAGTACTAGAAAGGATCAAGAGGAAGCATTGGAGGCAATTCTATAAAGAAGTGGTTGCAGCAGTTTGGAGTGTCATAGTTTACCACACTTGGAGGGCAAGAAACTGAAAGTTGTATAGAGGCAGGCACAATTGTGAATAGTGATCTTGCACGGATAAAAACAGAATTTACGAAAAGTGACATTGTCCAGAGGATCTAAAAAGGCTCATAGAAGTAATAGATTGATTCAACATTTTTTCATGTAACTAGTTTCTTGTTCGGTTGGAGGCTTAAATACATAGAACCCTTCCCTTCCGAGAATGTGACTATGGATTCAGGTGCTCTATAGATGTAATGATCCTTTTGTTTGTTAATAGTATTTATAGTTTACCAAAAAAAAAGAAGCTAAATATGATACTTCCCGTTCACATTGAATAATCTAAAAATTTACAAGTGTTGACAATATTAGCAAAGTGTGAAATGAGGCTCGTAGGGAAAATGAAGCGGGTTATGATTAGTTTGAAAAGGGAAAATTATGTCAAATTGCCAGGCTCTTCAATTCGAATGAGAGGTGGGGCAAAACAATCAGGTTATATCAAGCATCGAGGTCTCATCAACTGTCAACATCCATACAGCCCAACTGTTTTAATTTTTCTAAAAAACTTGAAATTTAACATCTTCAGTAGTTAATCAATTCTAATTAACTAAGCACTGCTCTGTCACCAAATACCCATTGAGCACATGTTCCATGCCTTATCTCAATTTTCTTCCAATACAACAGGAAGTGGAAAGTCTGTAGGTTGTTGTTCTCGTGCTCTTCCAATCGCATGAGATGTAGAAATTCATTACGTTTAATCAACATATGGCTTATGGTCAATGAATAGGGAGTTGATATATTGTACATTTTCCTCTTTCTTGGGTCTTTGTGATGTCATGTCATCGTACACTACAAGAAAATGGTGAATTACATGAGGATTTTCCTGAGGATTAGTATGAAGATTTGTAGGAAAATAAGTTTCCTACGAATTTTCATACTAATCTCTAGGAAAATCTCCATGTAATTCAAACTTTTTCAATTGTGGTATATATCTGCAAAAATTAAATATAATGCATCATCCGTGTGATAAAAAAAAACGTGAGAATGATAGAATCGTATCTTACAGTGATTTGTAATATCATTTAGATGTGAGAAAATATGAAACATCATTTAGAACTTAAATTATTTACATATCAAAATTCAAATGTATCGGAAAAAAAATTAATCGGCAAGTTCACAATTCATGCCAAATTGCAAAAAAACTCTCCATTTAAAAACTTAACAGTTAAGATTTCACCATGTTTTACAAATAGATTAATAGAACTTATTTTCAATTCCAAGACTTTATTAAGTAAATTAATTCAAACAGGAATAATGAATATGTATTATGTCAATTCTAAGTAACAAAATACTGCTTCAAATAAAAAAGCAGATGCATCCGAATTTCTGAACAAAATTTTTAAGTGGATTAGGAAGATAGGAGTATTTATACCCATAGACAATCTACATGCACACAACAAAATTCATAGACAATCTATTTTAAGTAGGAATAGAAGTACATTATTACTGCTTTTAGACTGAAGGATTCTTAGATAATAAGCAGCAAAAGAGCTATGGTAGTGACACCAAAACCTACAAAAATTATAGGAGAATACTGGATCTCTTAGGTATAACATGCCTCAAGCACGTGATGAATCACCGATTACCAGATAAGTCATAGAATGAAGACACTGATTCTTGCTTCAGATACTTTCAAAGGGATGAGTGAGTTGATGTTCATTCCAAAGTTATTTATATACAACAAGAAGTTAAGGTAATTAAAAGGTTGTGAAAGTTATTATGCCTAATTTAGTGTATGAGCATAAAAAATATCAAAAACTTCACAACTATTTACGATATATTCAAAATTTATCTTAACATTCTTATCTTGTGCAATTAAAACCAAAAGGTATTAATGGAGAGATATAACCATTAAAACTTTCTTACTGTAAAGGAGAATATCAAAAAAAAATATATTGTGAGATCACATAATTTTTTGAGCTATGTTTTAGTGTGTGAGATTAATGTTGTAATTTTGCTTTCTTTAAGTCGAGGGTCTATTAGAAACAAACTCACTATCTGACAATTTAGAGGTATTGTCTACGTTGATTAATCATGTGCAAGGTTTAGACCTATTTTCAATTCTTATTTTGGTGAAGTTGATTCATTTAACAAGAAATACATATTTTCTACCGTTAGATAGCTCCTACTATGTTTAAATGCCATCAGTTCATACAAGAGGAGTTGTATAGTATCTTGTCACTCTGTTTTCGTGTACATATATAAATGTAAATATTGCACGAAATTGTTCTCTTTTTTTCCTTTTGGATCATCAAAAGCCATCGTCAATTGTCTACTTATTCCACATATATATAAATTTATGCATTCGGCCAATCATAACAGAGTTTTGATAAGTGATTGTGGTCCCAAAAGGTCAACAACCAAGTCAATCACATTTGAGGAGAGGGGTGGAACCAGGGTATCGAGGGGGTTTCATAGTAAAAAACTTACACTATATGTAAGGCCAAACTATTTCTTATGTACATATAGTAGATGTTGAAACTCCTAATTTTTTGTTAGGTGTGTTCAGTTCTTTATATTCTGTAGGAAGGAAATCGGAATAAAACAAACTCAATTCGATTTCAATCTATGTTGAAAGAGCTTTAATCACTGTAGACCTAACAATTGTCTATCTCTTTCAAAAGGAGTCTCAATATCATACACACTAATACAGAGAAGGAGTGACACAAAGAGAATGGAGAGCTAGAGTACAGAGTAACTAGATCCAAACAACAATGTTAAACAACCTTTAACAGTTCGGTACATGCATACCTATTGATAAGAAACAAATAGTTCAATACCAGTAAGTGTGAACTCGAACCCGTTAGTAATCTGTTATTTTCTTATTATATATATGTAATAAAATTAAGCTCAGAATAATATAGTTATAAAGAGAAGAAGACAAGAAATGTAGATAGAAGAGAGAACTTTTCTTCTTATTCAAGTGTGTCATACAAATGATGAATGATATCTCTATTTATAGTGTTGAGATATCACCCCAAAGGCCACCATGTTAAATGCCCAAACTATTAGGTACATAGTTATCCACAAAGGTTCATATCACCTTGAAAATATACATACATAAATACAACTAATTCATGAATAAATCAAAATGGAAAATTCACTATTCAATGGGTTTATAGCACTCCCTCTTGGATGTCTATAGATAATGTGCCTCGTTAAAACCTTACAAGAAAAAATCCTGTGGAAAAAAATTCTAGTGAAGGAATAAGAGTACACATATCTTCTGATACGCATTATTTGTTGCCTCATTAAAAACCTTGCCAGAAAAACCCAGTGGGACAAACCTCAGTTAAGAAAAAAAAAGTGAAACACGTATTATACTCCCCCTGATTAAAACATCACTTAATTTCATGTGATGATATCATCCAATCTTATATACCAACTTTTCAAATATCGACAGTGTCTTTGTGATCAAATCACATTCACGAAGATATTGCATCATTAAACTCATCTTGATATATATTTTTTTGGTTTCATAGATATGATGACGCTTTGAGCTTAGCCGAATACATTCTTGAAAATCACTCTATTTGTGACCTCATTATTACAAGTAAATTGCTTATTCAACTTGTTCATAGCAACAATCATCTTGTGGGCACTTTCATTTGCAAATGATTATCTGGTAGAATAATTTCAAATAAATGTCCTTGATGTCATTTCAATGTCTTCTCGTTGGGGAAGAGCATAATCTTGTCAATAAACTCACCACAAAATATTTGATGGTATATAACAAGGTTCATTAGTGCCTCCAATTGATTGATATATGGAGTTTCACCAGTAAGTAGTTATTCATCCTTCTTTTGAGATCGAAATGGATCTTTATTTATGTCAAGTGATCCCACAATCATTGAGGTACTTGTGAATGTGATTTATTCATGTAAAATCCCATCAAAACTTTTCTATGTATGTTGATTGATGGAGAAATATTTTATTTGTCAAATTCTCAATCTGTAGGTCAAGACAAAATTTTGTCTTTCCAGGGTCTTTTTTATTTTAGATTCCCTCTCAAACACTCAACAACTTTTGAAAGCTCTTAAATAGTGCTAATATTGTTCAAGTCATCAACATACACAACTATTATAACAAATTCAGATCATGACCTTTTCATAAAAATGCAAGGACAATTAAGGTCATTTTTTTGTACCATTTCTTCCTTGATTATTTCAATCCATTTAAGGATTTTTGAAGCTTTATTGAAAAAGTTTCTTTCAAACTTTTATATGTTTCAGACACCTTGAATGCTTCAAGGATTTTCATATAACCTTCAATATTGTCTAGCTAGACATGATAATTATTCATTATATGCATTCAAGTTTTCATATATTGTCATATTAAAACAAATCTCATTGCATCTACCATAGAAGAAATCGTCTCCAATAATGTTAGCATTTTTGCGACAAACCTTTATGCCCCAAGGCACGAGCCGTACTTGATATCTTATGGTTATACTATCGCATAGTAATTTTTTGTACCTCACTGACATTATATCTTGATTTATGGACTATCAATTCAAAATCTCACTTTTAAGTGAAACAAAATATACTTGAATTATGCATTTTATTTGGTCAATCATTTCTTTGTCCACACTATGTGACAAATGTGAATTCCAAATCCTTATCACGATTATATATCATTGATTGCCACTTTATATCAAAGATACTGTCGACGGTTATTTGATATCGATTCCATTATGACATAACTTATTGAAATCTCTTCATTTTTCAGGTACCTGAACCTTTTCCAAGGTTTTATGAAATGTTATGTCGTGGTGCTCTTTTATAGCACTTGCCTCATTATCATGACCATATTGATCATTTTCTCCTCTCCTTCTTCAAGGAATTTTGCATTTGGAATTGATTGGTCTATTACGATTCAGGCGTATCATAGACTCTATCCTTCAAGGACTTCTCATTGGAGCATTTGCAGTTGAATTATAACATAGGGTCAGTAAATTCATCTTGCAATAGATTTGCAACATTATACAAAATAATTATCCCTTGAACTTCAAGTTCACATTATTATAATTATTTTTTTAACGAGGATCTAGATAATTCATAATTCACATCATATATAATTTTCAGCTACCAATCATCTCGCCCCTAATGTTAGAAAATCTAACATTCATTGCAACATTATTTGGGAATTCATCTTTGTGCGTGGTGGAGCAATTAAATCATAACCGCACATTCAACGTTTTAGATGAAAATCATTTGGTTCCTGACCCTGAACCAATTTTGATAGGGGACCTTTGTTGACTTGATGCGTACAAATGTTGCAACATGTTAAATAAAGTCATCTCATGCCAATTTTCTTTTGGGGAGATTTGTTCTCATAACTAATGATTTAGCTATAATTGGAGGCACACAATTTCTGCTAAACCAACCAGCATTATCAATATAATTTCATACTTTGGAACGTGATCTTTATCTTAACAATTCGAGTAAACAACTTTACAAAAATCAATTTGTAAGTTGATATCAAATCACATGTGACCATCGATAAATGTTATTATCAAGATCATATAGTTGCGGACGTTCCACATGGCAGGTGAATGGGCTCATATTCACATTTTTTGTTATATGTTTCAACACTTCAAGGGATACAATCTCAACCTTTGCTGGTACAATGATCATTTTATCATAAGAACAAGCAACACAAAAGAATTCTTGAAGAATCTTTTATTTCTTCAATATATAACCATGTAAATTCTCAATTACTTTTGCATCACATTTAAATCAGAATGGTCAACCGATCATGCCAACTGATCTTTATTTTAGTACACTTATAGTTTACTTTTGCATGTGATTCCATCAGCATGTCCATGTTTCTGTGCAACAAACAAGAGGAGAAAAATGGATAATCTTTTACATAAATATATAACCCGCTCCGGTTGTAATAATCTGTTTTGGGGATTCTGTCTAAAAAACTGCGTATTGCGATCTTCGCTGACGATCGACCCTACCGGATTAGGAATGTGAAGGGTTCTCCTGTTTCAATATTTCTTTTCAATTCATCCGAAACTTAAAAAGTTTCTTTTGAGACTTACTACAACCCTAATATTATTCTTCTGATAATAACAAAACTCGTTAGAGCTTACAATTAATTTTGTGTACTATCACATATTCCATGACACCTTCCGTATGGTGAGCATCTCCTTCAAGGAGGAAACTATATTATTATTGGCATGGTCAAAATTATTACAAGCAAGACATGTTTACTTGCTTTACTTTTGTCGTACCATAGGTACACAATCAATGATAAATTTGTATTGCCACACAATAATATTATTTTGGTCATGACCACAACCTCTATAGGAAAGAATTACTTTTTCTTTTTCCATTTCGGTAGTTCACAATAAACATACCATAATATTTATAACGTATAAAGGTACACGACCATTGACCATTCCTATCAAATAAAAATTTATTTATTTCTCTCAAACCTCCCGTAAAGGTGAGATGTGGCATACTTCAAACCATACATGCATATGTTCTTATTCATATTTTTTTCCTTCATATTTTGACTCATTAACTTTCAAGAATTGGTAAAAATTCACAATGCTTATTGTTGACATCCAATTTTGGACCTCCAGAATATAGTTTAATCATCGAGCTTCTTCAATTTCAAACGATTTAAAATAATTAGTTTTAGAGATTTTTTTTTAAAAATAGTTTGCAAGATAGTTTAAATAGTTCATCACTTTTATAATTTTTAAAATAATATATATGTTTTACACTAACTATAGTTAGTGTATATTATGAATATTTGAAAATCGTCTAATAAAGATTTTGTATTAATGGTTAATATTTTTGAATTAATTAGTTTAATTTGAGTTAATTGTTTTATTTCGCTAATATTAAGAAGCTCATTAATAAATTATATTAATTCGTCCTACTTAATTATTAGTTGAATTTACTAATTTGGTCAATTCGACTAAGTTTCTTAATTTTGATTGGCTACAATTGAAATCATTTTTGTAATTGTAATTTCAGCTACATTTTGCCTTTTCTTCCAATTTTTAGACCAAAATTGGCCCATCTTTTAAGACCCAATTCAATACAATACACAACTCCATCAGCAGCCCAACTCTGAGCCCATTCGAACAGCCATACCCGACCCACCCCTGTACGTCTTCTTCATCAAGAAATCAGCAAATTACCCAGCATACAACAGAATGACCCCGTACGTTTTCTTTTCTCCTTCATCTCAGCGTATAACATCAGCAGCAGACGCGACCCAACGTACAAATACAGTACGCGACCCCCCACCCCTATGAGTCTTAAGAACGTCGACCGGTCGCATCAATCCGGCAAACCCCCGGAAAAGCTGCAGCAAGCGGCGCCAACAGTACTTCCCCGCGTCTTCCTCCTCTTTTCTTCTTCAGTTGTATAGACCCATCACCCTCATGTCCCTTTTTTTCCCCCTTTTAGAGGAGTTTCAGAGCAAATACAACTCCCCATTATTTTTTACTGTTGCCTCGAAAAGGAAAAGGTTGAATAAAAAATCCAACGGATTTCCCCCTTTCGCGGAGGTTACAGCTTTTTCCCATCTTTCACTATTAGTTTTTGGAAAAGAGGAAAGAAAATTCAATTTTTTCTCTTGCCCCAAAATCAATTCAACTTTCCCTATATATAACCCCCTATTCTCAGTAATCAAGATACTGTTTTGAGCTTGATTTGTGAGCGATAGACATTTACAATTAAGAATTAGCTTTCTATACTGCTTCTTTGTTTGTCAAAAATGATTTGGAAGTTTTGTAGTAAATTTGCTTTGCTATGTTTCTTGTTCACTACTTGGTGTTGTTAATCTCCAATAAAGAGAGTAGTTGAGGTTAAGCCTTGATTTAACAATAGATGTAATTTGTATGGTACACTCTCTTCTTAGAAAAATGTGTTCAGTTCCTTTTTTAGTTTAAATAAACCGGTATGGACTTAATACTTTTCTAGTCTTTTAGCGCATGTCAAAACTATCGTGGGTTCATTTTAAGGTGTTTCCCTTGCAAGTGCTTAATCTTTATGTGTTTAGAAGTGTTATACTTGAATGAGGTTTTCTTTTTCAGCTATAACTCTTATGCGAAGTACTACGATTTATAGAGCACATTCGTGTTGGTAACGTGTAATAAAATCAAGCTCAGAATAATATAATTACAAAGAGAAGAAGACAAGAAATGTAGATAGAAGAGATACCTTTTCATCTTATCCAAGTGTGTCCTACGAATGGTGAATGATATCTCTATTTATAGTGTTGAGATATCACCACATAGGCCACCATGTTAAATATCCAAACTATTAGGTACATACTTATCCACAAAGGTTCATATCACCTTGGAAATATAGAGAAAATGATTAAATGCATTCCTAACCTATAGTCGAATTCTCAACTACACACTTATATTTTATGGGTATCCTATTACCCCTTAAATTATTTTAAAGCGGAAGAAATGCACCCTTAAGTGCTGACATGGCGCAGAGAGTGTGTTCACTCTCTTAAAGACATGTGAGAGATAAAGAACTGATTAAAAAAATATTTCAAAAATATTTTAACTTTTTGTTAAATAAATTGTCCAACTTGTCTTTATTTTATTTTCTTTACATTTTTCATTTCTTTTTCCTTTATCATTTTTCCTCCTCTCTCTCTCATCACTCAACACCCTCCATACCTATACATCTCCATCACCATTGTTGAACCACTATGGCAGCTCCATCTCTTCACCCATTTTCTAATACATTTTCATAATTTGTCTCACTATTACTCACAATCATTAACCATCAAAATCACCAAATAATCATTAAAACTATTATTTATGCAGTAAAAAAATAAATTAAAGTCATTAATTTTCTTGCTCAGGGAAAATTTATCAATCTTCAAAACTTATTTTTTGTCTTTATTAACGTCCGATGAAGAATCTAAACTACACACAATAAGAATTTCACAAAGTTAAGCAACAACAATCAATTGATTCTACTCTATCCTAATAATTCAGTGATTTCTTCAAGTGTAGAAAGCCTAAATCCTCCACTATTTAAAAAAGAAATAAAAGGGCGTATTCATCCTCAATTATAAGACGGGCAGCAAGAACTTCAAGCTTAAAATTGGTATTACAATTGTGAAATTTGAGTGGGAGAGGTGAAAATGGAGGTTTAAATAGTTAATAAAGTAGTTGTTGTGGTGTTACTGATGAATATTGATACTTAATTTGTGGGTTATAGAAGGTGGGAGTGGGGGTGGGGAGTGATTAGAGAGGAATGGGGTGGAGAGAGATAAAGGTTTTGGGGAGTTACAGCCTACAGGGAAAGAAATTGAAGCATGACTTAGGAAAAGTGAAGAGAGGAGAAGATGAAGAAGAAGAAATATAATTACGTTTTTTTTTAATATATGTGATATTTGACAACTGGCAACGCGTGGTGCACACTACATGGAAAGAATGTGGTTGTGTAGGTTTAGGGTGGTTTATATTCCGCTTTAAAATAGTTTAAGGGGGTAATAGGACCTTCGTAAAAAATAAGTGTGTAGTTGAAAAATTGACTATAGATTAGGGGGTCATTTGGCCATTTTCTCTGGAAATATACATACATGAATACAACTAATTCATGAATAAATCAAAATTGACAATCCACTATTCAATGGATTATATATATATATATATATTTACTCTTATCAGTAATAATTAATTAATTATCTTTTAGTTATGTGAATTTTTGTTTGAACTCTACTAAGCCAAATATGAAAGGTTATAGCATTCCCTAAATATGGAACACGAGAAGATGTAACTATTGGACACAATCATTACCGTTTCTTTCATTAAATAAAAATAATAATGAGTGAACTTTATTGTAATTTACTAACAAAAAATGAGTAAAGAGAAAAATAATAATTAATAATATAAAAATGACAAATACTAATAAAAAAGAGAGAGTAAAAAGCCAAAGAAGTTGAGAAAAATAAATAAATATTACTATTGTTATTCTTTTAATTCTTTAATTACAAAATGAGATAAAAATAGAGAAAAGATTGAAAACAATAAAATAAATATAATTGATAAATTGAAGAGAGGCATAAGAATGAAATAAATTGCAATAATGAGATCTGAAAAATAAAATATTGTAATTGACAAATTTATTACATTAAAATTATTTTAAAAATTAAATAAAATTTGACCAATGACTCCCTTTATCCGTTGAGGATACATGTTATTTAAGTAGAGAATGTAAATAGATAGATGTTTTTTTGAAACTTGTGAAATATAATTGATATAGTAAATATGATAATTTACTTAATTATTAAATATATAAGAGTTTGATAAAGAAAAATGAAGGAATAGATTCCAAAAAAAGAAGTAAAAAGATGGATATGTATAGAGGCCTAAAGAGATGTCACATTATCTTATCTATATTTAGTTTTATTATATATATATACTAGATTTACCGCACGTGCGTTGCACGTGGTTGCTTCGTCTTAAGATTCTTACATGTATGATAATCTATTGGTACTATATTTGGAAAAATTTGTTTTGGGTTTCCATGTTGGGCGTCAATCGGATGTGTTGAGGTTTAGTCGCATGCGTGGCCAATTTTTTGCAAGTTGGTAGTATGTGGCATTGTACTTGTTCCCACCACTCGTGTGTTTTGGATAATTTCCTTGTTAATTTTTTTTATATCTCTTTACCTGTATGTGGGGAAACATCTCATAGATGGTCATGTTACAAATGGGTAACATACATGCTTGGTTTTGATGTCTACTCTTTGTGTAAAGTTTTATTCAAACTGAGAAGTGCATTCTTCATCTTGTCGTGTACTTTAAGTTGTGATTTGTAATTTTGAAACGCCAGTTGACTGTGTTTATACTTAGGCATTAACAGGGCATAGAGTATGTAGCAGGGCATACCTATTTCTTTTTCGTTGAAGCAGGAGGTGTTTCTTGATATTGGTTGTTTCTTTGTTGCAGAATATGCAGTGGACCATTTTAATGAGTGGATAGCGAGTATTTGCGTCTGTTGGTGGATGAAGGCTGGTGTTTGTGTAGAATGGTAGAGTCGGAAGTCACGTCTATTTGTGAATGATTGTGTTGATTGCGAAAGGAGCATGGTAACGTGAGTTGCACGGTTGTTGTAGTTGTATGTTTAGTCTTAGATCCCTGGACCGTAAACCGTATTTTATTAATCTACATTTTAGTTGTACATACTATGGCTTTGTAAGTCCTTATTCATTACGCCGTACTTAGTGACCATACACACAACTCTACTATTTATTTTATGCCAAGTATAGTCGAGCGCCGGCCACTTAATTCAATTGTACGTTATTTGTTGTTAAGTAATTGTGCATGACTTAACAATCTGCCCTATTAGTTATGTTCGATCTGTCATGAACGCCATGACCCCTTTACTATTCATTTTACAGTATATTTACATAATTGAATACACAAAAAAGTATTGTCTTATTTGGTAGTTGTCAGATGTTGTTCATATTCTCTCCTTTTCCACCAAACTTATGAATGCATCCACCAATCCTTCATTAGCTTCATGTGGTGTGCATGCTTATCCCTGTTTGATTTCTTTGAATGGTGGTATTAATCAAATATCTCCTAAAACTTCCTTGTAGACAATATTTCTTGTGTATGTCCCTGTGTGTCGCTCTAGTTGTTCAGTCATGACCAATATTTTAGTTGTCTCCATAGATATTCCTTTGGATAGTGCCACGTACAGTTGACCATGTGAGAAAACATGTTGTGGTAGGTACAATCCAACATTTGGTATTGTTTGACCTTGTGCCTTATTTATTGTCATTGCAAAACATAGACGTATTGGAAATTGTTTCCGAATAAATTTGAAAGGATATCCTTCGTTCTCGGGTGGTGATAATTGTATTCTCGGAATAAACACTTGTTTTGTGGCATATTGACCTGCTGTTATTTCTGCATGTATGGCATTCCTGTCGAAACCTCTACAAATCAATCGTGTCCCATTGCACAACTCATTTGAGGGGTCTAGATTTCTCAGCATCATTATGGGTGCATTTTCTTTCAGAACCAACCTATCGTATATAAGTTAAGGATTCAACAATTGTTTTGTATTTGTAATAGTGCAATTTTTGTTTTTTCATTTGTGCTATGAGCTAACATAATAATAACAGATATGTATAACTTTTGATGTATTTGATAATGTACCTGTGGCGGTAGTCCATTTGGTGTTAAGGTGTTAAGGTATTCTTCTTGATAGTAGTTGTTGGTATCATCTTCCGTTGCGTCAAAGCTGATGTATGTTTTTGTTTCTCCTAGGAATTTTCCAATCATCAATTCATTTAGGTTATCTACAAATTCATTTCTACTTGCTAAGATGGCTCGTTCTGTTATATACTCAGCAGATCTGTAATTTTGTTCAAGGGCTGGGAAAATTTCCCTGACCAATGTTTCTTCTGGATTACCATCCTAACTTTGTTGGAAAATCATTTGTTGCGGCAGCGCTATCAAGTTTTCTTTTATTGTGGTTTCTTCTCCGTAACAAGCACTCACTGAAAGTTGTATCTGTTCTTGCTTGCATATTTGTTGAAAGTTGTATCTTTTCCATTAAAGGCCATAAATACAACCTTACTAAACTTGCATCTACCATCTCTGCTCATGTAGATTTTGGTACAACAAGCAGTACTTGTCGGCAGTCGCCTCTAAATACCATGACTTTTCCTCCAAACGGTGCATCTTTATCCATTATATAACGAAAGCTTCTGTCGACCGTTTCAATCATCTGTCGCTTCGCTATGGGTGCTTTGTCCCATATTATTAATTTAGCCTGTCTAATTAGTTTTGCTCCGCCGCCTTGTTTCGACATATGTGCCATAGTTGTCTCATTTGCTTGTAGGGGTATTCCAAATCTTGAGTGTGCCGTGCGCCCTCCAGGCAATAGTGCTGCTGCCACACCACTGGTTGCACAAGCCAATTTTATCATACCTTTTGATCTCACTTTGGCGAGTAATGCCCGATATATGAAAGTTTTCCCGGTTCCCCCAGGCCCATCTACAAAGAATAAACCTTATGTTTCTGAATTGACCCTTTCTAGAATGGTATTGAAAGCTTGTGTTTGTTGTTGATTCAACTTGGATTGGGCAGCTGCATCCTCAACTGGCACCTTGACATTCATTTCTTCTATTATTTCTCTACAGTCACGTGGGTCTATTTGATGTAATTGTTGTTTTATATATGGTATGTCATATTTGTCAACACTTTGTCCCATACTCTCCAAGTAATAATTAATAATTTTCAAGGTACATTGGAGTTGTGCTTCAGTTGTGGTGGAATGGCTCCTTTGAAAGTCTTCAGACATATCACTGTAATATGTGTCCCAGAGACTTCTCACATCCGTAGGGTTGCAATGAACTAAGATTGTTGCAAACAAACTTTAAAGTGTTGTTGGCATCTTAAAAGTGACAGCCTCGCGTAAACATTCTGAAATGCTGTTATCTGATTCTAATAACCCTCTTTCTTTGGCTGCCTCTTTAAAAGTTTCACACTGCTTTCCATTAACAGTTAGTAAGTTGTCAAATGAAGTGGCTCCTCGTACGTGATTCAATAATAGTCTTTCGTAATACCTTTCTCCTTCTCTAGGATTTGCTGTGATATTGAGTAGATTCATTTAGTATCTTCATTTTGTGTGATTAACTAACATGGGCAGTAATTGTAATTGTCTTACCAATATTTATACGGCCAATGACTGTGCGCGATTTTCTTTTTGTCCATATTTTGGATTGTGAGTTCCATACATAATGCTCGGGGAACTCTCTGTAAAAATAATTGCGAGCCTCCATGTCTATAGAGCACATCCTACAATACTCTGTAAGCATAGTTTGTTGTACAAAGTCTGATTGCACGATAGTTTGTAAACTTTGCTTCTTCCAGTAGCACCATACATATTTCTTAGTCAGTATAGCATAAACTGATGTTCCATATAGGGTAGAAGCGGTTAGTGTAAATCTTATTTTTCCTAAAATTGTTAAATACCTAATTGTTTGCCCGGAAGATGTAATTGTAGGTTGATAATTGCCGGTTGCATTTTAGTTAGGCTAAACTCATATATTCTCCACATTGCTTCTGGTGGTGAGACCCATCGTGCATCTTGGAAGCTTCTGATTTCATCAATGAATTTTTCCTCATCCTCAGATTCTATATATACAACACATTTACCGTGGCCTTTATATATATATATTTGTAAAGATATTTTATTGCTTTAACTCCTGAGCAGATTTCAACATTAATGTGGCAATTATATCTCATCAACAAATAGGGATTATAAGGTACAACCCATTGGTTATTCATCTTCATTCTACGTACCTCACTTGTTCTCCCATCATTTCTTTTTCTGTAAATTGGATATACATCCTTTCCTTTTATAGTTTTGTTGGTGAATGTTCTTGGGTAGTGGAATTTACATTGTCCATCTTTCATACACGGGCTCGTCTTACGTTTCTCCCCACAAGGTCCATGTATCATATGCTTGATAACTAATGCGCTCAATTCTGGATGTGTGTCTTTATTAGGGATTTCTGCACTAATGTATCTATCATACTCATCTGGTGATCGTATCTTGTTTCCTTATTTAAATATTAGAAGTAGGAGTATATACGGTAAGCCTCTCTTCTGGAATTCTACAACAAAAAAAATGTGCTGCGATGGGTCCAAATATTTCTTTTTTTAAAATTTGATCTTTCAAGTCTTGCAATTTTGCTCGGAACACTCTGGTTACCAAATCGGGTCTGTCTTGAGGTAGTTGTCCTGGACGCAATTGTTCCTGAATCTCAACCCAATTTGGGTTACATGTCATGGTGATGAAAAGATCTGGTCGTCCAAACTCCTGAACCAAAGCCAATGCATCCATATACCGGCGTTGCATATCCCTAGGGCCTCCAATGAACGATCTTGGTAGTAATACCCTTTTTCCTACCTTGTCTCCTCTACACTCACCGCACTGACACTATCAATAATACCTTGGAGCATCTCCCTTCGATAATTTGATTGCTCGAATCTATAATATTCTAATCTGGTTGTTTCTATCTTAATGTATATGTCCACCACAAATTGTTGCAACAATCTCCCGCACAGTAATAGTATGGATTTGTCACCCGTTCGTACTTGTAGTCTACATGAAATACAACCTTTTGTTTCGCGTCCTACAACTTCATCAATTGTTAAGAATTAGACTTAGATAACTTATCCATATAAAGTTAGTAGTAGCAGTATATTTTAAGTTAAAACTTGTAATATGATAGTCCAATGAAATTATATTATTGTTGGCTATATTGAAAGGTGCTTACCTTGTGCTTCATTGGGCAATAGCCCATCAACAATTGTGGATGATAATCTTGCCGATTCGATACTTGTATTTGTCGGATTTTGGCTGTTGTTGACCTGTTTGCGACATTTCTGTATTCCTTAATGCCAACCTCCTTCTCCTTTAGGTAGAATTATCGGATATTGCAGCGGATCATAACAACCATAATAATGTTTTACTCGATGTTTATTTCCTGAATGTTCGTGTATTGCAATATCTCTTTCGAACGGTGTATTTGGATTATTTTCGTCTACCCAAATTGCCGCGACCTGATCCACCGACGGTTTTTTATAAACCCTTTGATCTAATGAAGCATTTGCAGCTATGCGTATTTGTAGATTTTGTATGTTTGTATGTTCTTTAAGCTGTGAGAAGAATTCTGCATATGGATTCCCCTCTATTATATTTCTTAATTTGGTCATGACTTCCTCAGATAAATTGGCATCTTGTAGTACCGATATTCTATTGGCTAATTCATGATCAGTATCATAGAAGTATAGTTGAAAGTACCGTGGTCTGTCATTGTTTGGAATTAACGATGGTAGATCATGATATATCTGACCTTGTGCCTTGAAACTGTAAACTCCTTTCCTAGAAGATGCCAATTCTTTGTTGAGCTTTACTCCAAATGATGTAAAAGCAAATATGCTATTATACGCACGTATATTTTTCCTGAATAATTTTGCGTCTTCTGAATCAGCCACAAATAATTCATAAAAGTCATCTGCTACTTCATTGGGTGCTAAATTGATACATCCCCCTGCGCAACAGAATGTTGGTGGCTCATATTCAAACCTCAAAGCATGGCAGTAGGTGCAATCTTGTTTTTTTTTTCAATTTATGAGTTGATACTGGTCTGAAGTCTCCATGAGTAAGCCCTATAACACAAACCATAATAATATATAGTCGGAGAATGTTATTTATGTTGACAACAATTTTATGGTATAACTTTAGGTGTAGAATATTTGAGCAAATATACCTCCGTCAACATTATCGTCAGATATAGCTAGCCGTTTGTCACGCCCCGAGCCTACACCCTGGACGGGACCGGCACTCGGAGACCATTGCTGGCCCCAAGCGAACCCTTGGCCTGGCTTTCTTAACTCGGCGGAAACCTGATTTAACAGAAAACTCAATGCCATGCAAAGACATAAACAACTTAACTGATAAAATATGGCCCAAAGGGCAACTCGAGTCTCAAAAATAGAATATTTACATAT
>JAJOOS010014238.1:0-10606 GCA_029582725.1 Solanum chiquidenum | reverse complement strand
CTGATGGTATTGGGGGTAAATTTTATCAAGTTTGTTGGAGTATCATTAAAGAAGATTTATTGGCTGCTGTACAATCTTTCTTTAGTGGTAACATTATGCCTAAGTTCATGTCTCATGCATGTTTGGTTTTATTGCCAAAAACAGAACAGCCTACAAGATTCACTGATCTTCGACCTATTAGCCTCAGTAATTTTTCTAACAAGATAATTTCCAAGATTTTGAGTATGAGGTTGGCTGCTATTCTACCTCTATTACTGTCAGAAAATCAATCTGGGTTTGTAAGAGGTAGAAGTATTACAGAAAGTATAATGCTTGCTCAAGAGATTACTCATTGTATTAAGAAACCCAATACAGGAAAGAATGTTGTAATTAAACTTGACATGACCAAGGCATATGATAGAGTGTCTTGGTCATTCACATGTTTGGTTTTAAGGAAATTTGGTTTTGGGGAGATTTTCATTGACTTAGTTTGGAGAATCATGAGTAACAATTGGTATTCTATTATCATTAATGGTCACAGACATGGTTTCTTTCATTCAACTAGAGGTCTTAAACAAGGGGACCCTTTATCCCCTGCCCTATTTATCTTAGGAGCAGAGGTACTGACCAGGCTACTCAACTCTCTTCATCAGAATCCAAATTATAGAGGATTCTTTATGGAACCTAAAGGGCCTCAGATCAATCATTTAAGTTTTGCAGATGATGTTATTATATTTACTTCTACTGACAGACAGTCCCTAAAGCTCATTATGGGTAAATTAAAGGAATATGAACTCACTTCTGGCCAGTTGATTAACAGAGAAAAAAGTCATTTTATGATTCCAGACAATACAGCCCAGGATATCATTCAAACCATTCAAGAAGTTACTACTTTTTCTCAACAAAATAGTCCTATTACTTATTTAGGATGTCCTCTGTACATTGGTCGACAGAAGATTATTTTTTACTCTCAGTTAGTTGAAAAGATATCCAAAAAAGTGTGTGGCTGGCAGGCCAGAATACTTAGCTTTGGAGGCAGAATTACTTTGATCAAACATGCCTTGCAATCCATACCTATTCATACTATGGCTGCAATTTCTCCACCTAGTACTATTATCAAATATATTGAGGCTATTATTACTGATTTTTATTGGGGAAGGGATCAGGATAAAAAGAAATATCATTGGGCCTCTCTGGACACCATGAGTCTACCATATACTGAAGGAGGTGTAGGGATCAGGAAACTCTCAGACATTTGTACATCCTTACAGTACAAACAATGGTGGACATTCCGGACTAAAGTTACTTTATGGAGTCAATTCCTTAAAGCTAAATACTGTCAAAGAGCACATCCAGTTGCGAAAAAGGTTGATACTGGACAGTCATTGGTGTGGAGATACATGATGAAAAACAAAGTTAAAGTTGAAAAGCATATTGGCTGGAAGATTAATTCAGGCAGCAGCTCCTTTTGGTGGGACGATTGGTTAGGAGAGGGTGCAATAGCAAACTATACTAATGATATTTCAAGTCTTAATAAGGCTACCATTGCTCATTTTTTAATAAATGGGAAATGGAATGAAAGGAAATTGCGACAACATGTTTCTCCTCTCCTTATCCCCTCTATTCTAAACATGAAGTTTCGATATGTGCAGGGAGTCAAAGACACTGCAGTATGGAAGCAGACTGAAGCTGGCAATTTTACTTGTGCATCAGCTTTGGAAATTTGTAGAACTAAGAAGGCTAATACAGTCACTTATTCTCAGATTTGGCATAAACATATACCTTTCAAAATGTCCTTTCTTCTATGGAGAGCATTACGATATAAACTGCCAACCAATAAAATATTAGCAACCTTTGGAGTGGAGCCTGACAAATGTTTCTGTTGTAATACGCAGGGATGGGATGACGTGGATCACATTTTCATTCATGGAAATTTTGCAGGGCACATCTGGAAACATTTTGCAGCTAGCATTGGGGTCAATTTCCAGAAAACTTCACTGCTCCAAGTATTAAGATACTGGAATGATTTCACAGGGAAGAATGTAGCTCACGCGATAATTCTTAAAACTCTCCCTATAATCATTTGTTGGAATCTATGGAAAAATAGATGTTCAGCTAAGTATGGAGGAAAAACATCCAGTATTTTCAAAGTTAAATATTTGATTTACAAAGATATTTTGTTACTTCTTCAATCTGTTTTTCCTTATCTTCAGTTACCTGTGATCTGGTCAGAAGTAGTGGATTACATTGAAAAATGTAAACAAGAGATTAAAGTTACTCTAGTCATGTGGAAGACTCCTCCTCCTAATAGATATAAATTGAATACGGATGGTAGTGCATTGCACAATCCAGGGAAAATTGGAGGGGGAGGTATTCTAAGAGATGACCAAGGTGTCATTATTTTTGCATTTGCTATACCTCTCGGTGAAGGGACTAATAATCAAGCTGAAGTTCAGGCAGCTTGTTATGGTTTAAATTGGTGTATACAACATGGTTATAATAATATTATATTAGAAGTTGATTCTGAATTACTTACCAAATGGCTTTTGCAGGTTGCTGCACCTCCTTGGAAACTTCAAATGTACATACAGGACCTACAATTGCTTGTTAAACAGTGTGTATTTTTTCAATGTATTCATACTTACAGGGAAGCTAATGGAACAGCAGACCTCTTGGCCAAGCATAGTCACAAGCAAGACATAGTGCAACTTTTTTACACTTACCAGCAATTGCCCCATGCTATGAAAGGAAGCTATTTGTTAGAGAAAATGGGGGTCCAAAATTTCAGAAGGAAGAAGCTAAAAAGGATCAAACAACCTCCTTGACAATATACCACACATAACGAAAACTCAATAATTCAGCAATGAATTATGGTAGTTTTAATCAGTTCTGCTAGATAACTTTCGACCTCATAGACATCATCAGACTTTAACTTCTTACCTTATTGTCTCATAAGCTACATTCAGATATGCTATGGCTTTTAGGTATAGTTGTTTGAATAGGCTTAGTTTCTAATTCGTGTAAGGGGAGAGTCTCCCTTATTTATGTATTATTAGCAACTTTGTATTAAGAGAGGAGTCCTCTCTAGGTGCTTAGTTTAATAATATATCTGGAAAGATTCAAGTTAATTTGAGTAGGAATAATGATTCTCCATGCAAAGATCTACCTACAGTCGAAAAAACACACAATTCCATCGCTCAAATTGGGAGATCTGAGACGGCGATTCTTGGAGAAATCGCGCAAAAATCGCACCAGACGCGCCTTCGAATTCGAGCAACCTCGGATGAAATGAATGACATTTCAATCACTGGGGAATCTTCCCCATGTCAAGGAGTACATCTTACCACAATTTCAGCTCGATTGGATGGTGGAATCGCCGGCGGAGTAATTTCCGGCCAAGTTAACAGAACTCCGGTCAACAATGGCAATGAAAATCTACACCACACGCAACCTTGTGATAAGGATAACATTCCTGAGGTAACAAAATCACTGAATCAACACGAAATTAACATTGATCCTTCTTCTAACTTGCAGGACAAAATCAGTGCACCAGTCGCTGATCACGTTTCAAATGAAGAACGGGAGTCAATTCAAATTACGAATATTTTGAACCAAGGAAACAATCAAGATAAGAACTTCATCCCAATTCAAACTTCTACAATCAGGGAGAAACAGCAGGACACAGGGGAGTCTATTTGGAAGCTAAAAGAGAAGGTCATTCAAGAAAAAGATTCGTTGCAACAAAGCAAAGGGGAAGGAGGGAATCAACAAAACAACAGCAGCATGGAGGCAGGTAAGTCTGTTAACTTAGATCATAATAGTAATAATGTCCAAAATGGAACTGAGAAAGATGATCTGAGAGTAGGTGATGTTACACAGCATGCAATTCGTAAAGACCTTAACCAAATGAACTCGAAAATTCCCCCTCCTATGAAAATCTCCTCCAACTTTGATGTTTATCGACCTGTCCTGCAAAAAAACAACCAAAATAATTTCGAACAAACCTTGAAAAAACCTCCTGTCAACAATTCTGTTAACAAGAACCACAGCCCTCAAATCCCTGACCCTGCCCCTCCTACTGTGACTCAATCTCTAGCCACTAGACTTAGAGCGAACCAAATGAAATATGCTACTCCTATGATCATTGATCAGCCGATTATCACCACTCGTCAAGGATATCCCTCGATCACTTTCTATGAAGAGGATTTCCTACGTAAAATGCCGGGAAGATGTAAGTATACATTGGTGGGAAAATTCCTCAATGCTATGCCTAAAATGGAAGCCATTAGAAAGAGTTTCATTGCCCAAACTCAACTTACAGGGGGTGTCAAGATAGCCCACTTTAATTCAAGGCATATTTACATCGACTTAGATAATGAAGCTGATCATATTTCTGTGTGGACAAAGCAAAAGATGTATATTGCAGGTCAACCGATGAAACTACAAATGTGGACTCCTACTTTCAAACCGGCTGAGGAAACTCCTATAGTTCCCATTTGGATTACATTGCCGGAACTCCCTTGGCATTGTCACTATATGGACATTCTGACCCCTCTACTGTCCCCTATCGGTAAGGCCCTATACTTGGACTCTGCGACAATGCAAAAAACTAGGGGAAGTGTTGCTAAGGTTAGAGTTCAAATTGACATTACTAAAGAAAGACCTCAACATGTGTGGTTGGGTTTTTCTGAAAAAGACCCTAACTTAGGCAAATGGCAAATAATTGAATATGAAGATGTTCCACCATATTGTATATATTGTAAACATCAAGGTCATGTACTTGGAGAATGTCCCCAGAAAGAAAAAGATGAGGAGATCAAGAAAAAAAAGGATCAGGAGACAGCAAAGAGAACTCAGGAAAAACAGAACGTTCAACATCCCAAAGGCTCTGAACCGCTGGCTCAAACCAAGGAGAACAAGCAACCATATCAACAAGCCACTGACAGGAAACAACCAGAGATTAATAATACCAACAAGGAGGAGCAATGGCAAGTTCAAACCAAAAAGAAAAACAAGCACCATCAACAAAATCAAGAGCAAGGTAAAAATCTGTATCCGCAGGTACAAAAACAGCAGTCCAACAGCATAAAGGAACAACAAAAAATGAAGCAATCAGGTATGACCCCTAACTCCCTTGTGAATGTGAAAGAGAAATCTGGTGATCAGATTTCAACACCCCCATCCCCTGTAATTGTTGATGTTGATGATCATTGTGATGACAATGATATCCCTGCCCCTGTATCCCCAATGGTTGTAGCTGATGAAGTTATTGGAGGGAGGATGGATAGACAGGAGAAAACTCTTAACTTGCAGGAAGGGGATCCTAGGGAAAGGGTGTTTAATCATGCCCCTGCCACCACTCCTCATGTTACTCCTCAACACCAAGAGAAGGCTCAACAAAACAAGGAGAAAACCAAGGATACATCCAAGCAATACGATCATATCAATAAGGAAGATAACAATCAGCCAAAAGGTTCTATGGCCATGGACATGGGAAACAAGGCAAGTACTAGTAAACAGATACTTACTCCTAAGAGTAAGAACAAGCCTAGTAAAAAAAGGAGAGAAGCATTCAAGAGAAAACAGGCAGAACAGCAGCACCAAGAACAGACCCCTACTGACAGTCAACCTGAAGGAAATCCCTGCAAAGACTTCATAATGATGGACCAGATTATGGATGTAGCTCCCCTTAAAGCTAAATATACGACTCCTATCTCAGGGAAGCCTCCAGATCAATCCAACGTCACAGTTAGAGATGAATATGAGGTAGATAATTCAGAAGATGAATTTGATGCTGATAATCTGCCTATTAATGATCGAGATGAGGAAGATGAGATTAGTGAAGCACTAATCAAAGCTTTCAGTCCCAACAATGAGGATACCCTTGAACGAGAAATTCAACATGTCACCAACACTCAAGGCCTTTCTCCCAGAGGCATCCACTTGGACAGACTTCCCCTCCAAAAATCTGTTTCTCCCATTTCTGTGACAGCAGGAAGACCAAATACTAGACTCTTCACCTCTAGATCTTCCAAATGATAAGTACAATCATATGGAATGTGAGAGGAATTAACACCCAAGGTGTTATGGAAAGACTCAAAAATCTCAAAAATATTCATCATGTGTCTATGATCGCAGTGTTAGAACCTTTCTCTGAAAACAACAATATCAACATGTTTAAAAGTATGCTTGCCATGGATCATGCTACAAGTAACACCAATGGAAAAATTTGGCTTTTTTGGAACACTGACGTCTCTTGTACTGTTTTAGAAGCAGATGAACAGCAGGTTACGTGTGAAATCAACCATACTGAAGTTCAGGGCAATTATATCATGACCTTTGTGTATGCCAAATGTAAGGATTATCTCAGGGAACCTCTTTGGGACAGATTACTTCACTTCGCTGATACTAGAGACACTTCTCCTTGGTGTACAGTTGGTGACTTTAATGTCATAACTGACATAGAGGAAAAATTGGGAGGCATTCCGTACAATATGAGAAAAAGTCTAGAGTTCATTGGTGTTATTGAGGCATGTGGACTCATGGATTTGGGATTTAATGGACCTAAGTTCACTTGGTCTAATCAAAGGGGTATCAATTTCAGAATTTGGAAGAGGTTGGATAGGGCGATGGTTAATGATAATTGGTTGCAAAACATGCCTCACACTTGCATCACCCACCTCCCATCTGTGGGGTCTGATCACTGCCCGTTACTTATGGAAATGACTGCCAGGTCTGATAATTACATCAAATATTTCAGATTTCTTAACTGTTGGGTTGAGCAGCCTTCCTTTGAGGAGACAGTCTCTGCCTGCTGGAACAAACCTGTTGATGGAAACCCAATGTGGACATTTCATCAAAAAATGAAGAGATTGACTTCTACCCTCAGTGCTTGGTCCAAGATGCAGTTTGGTGATATTTATGCTAAGGTCAAGGATTTTGAAGAAAAAGTCAAGATAGCTGAAGACAACCTCCTTCACAGCAACACAGAGAAACTTAGAGAGGAGCTTCATAATATTAATGCTGAATATATTAGATACATGAAGTTGGAAGATGCTATCCTTAAACAAAAATCTCAGTTGCAATGGTTTAAAGAAGGTGACGGAAACTCCAAATACTTCCATGCATTGATTAGAGGAAGAAGGAGAAGATTATTTGTCCATAAAATCCTCAATGATAATGACGAATGGATTCAAGGAGATGAACACATTGCAAAGGCAGCATGTGATCATTTTCAGCAAATTTTCACAGGAGAGGAAAAAAAGATTGATGAACTCCCTATGGATTGTATTCCAAGAATAGTCAGTCAGGAATACATTGACAGACTGAAAGAAATCCCTTCCATGGATGAGCTTAAAGAAGTAGTCTATTCCATGAATCCCAACTCAGCTGCTGGTCCGGATGGTATGAATGGGTATTTCTTCCAGAAATGCTGGAATATTATCAACTATGACTTGATGGCAGTGATTCAAGCTTTCTTCAGTGGCCAGATGATCCCTAAATATTTTTCACATGCGTGTCTGATTCTCCTCCCCAAAGTGAAAAACCCGAACAGACTCAATGAATTCAGGCCCATAAGCTTAAGTAACTTCATTACCAAAATTATTTCTAAGCTCTTATGTCTTAGATTAGCTCCTATATTACCTAGTCTGATTTCTCCAAATCAATCAGGCTTCGTAAAAGGTAGAAGCATATCGGAGAACATTATGTTAGCGCAAGAAATTATCCATCAGATTAAGAAACCTATTATTGGAAGCAATGTTGTGATCAAACTTGATATGGCAAAAGCCTACGATAGGGTTTCTTGGTCATATATTTGTTTGATCTTGAGAAAAATGGGCTTTGAAGAGACTTTCATCGACATGATATGGAGAATTATGGCCAACAATTGGTACTCTATCATTCTTAATGGTAGAAGGTATGGTTTCTTTCATTCAACTAGAGGCCTTAAACAAGGCGATCCACTATCCCCAGCCCTATTTATTTTAGGTGCTGAAGTGTTAACTAGGTCGCTGAACAGACTTCACCAACATCCTTTGTATCATGGCTTCTATATGGAGATGAGAGGACCTCAAATTAATCATCTAAGTTTTGCGGATGACATCATTATTTTCACTTCAGGGAGGAAGGATTCTCTCAAGCTCATCATGAAGACCTTGGCTACATATGAAAGGATTTCTGGTCAACTGATCAACAAAGATAAGAGTCATTTTCTACTCCATCCTAATGCCTTCAGAACGACATGTGATAGAATTAAAAGATATACGGGATTTCATCAAAAGGAGGCTCCTATTACTTATCTTGGCTGTCCACTCTTCATTGGCAGACCGAGATTGATCTACTTCTCTGATCTCATCAACAAGATTGTGAACAGAATCAGTGGTTGGCAATCTAAAATGCTAAGTTATGGAGGTAAAGCCACTTTGATTAAGCATGTGCTTCAATCCATGCCAATTCATATTCTGTCTGCTATTTCCCCCCCCCTCCAGTACCCTTAAACAGATTCAAAGTATCATGGCGGACTTTTTTTGGGGAAGAAGAGATGACAAGAAAAAGTATCATTGGTCGTCATGGAAAAATCTCAGCTTTCCGTATGAGGAAGGGGGAATAGGAGTAAGGCAAATGAAGGATGTTTGTCAAGCATTTCAATTCAAACATTGGTGGATCTTTAGAACCAAACAAACTCTTTGGGGAGAATTTCTTAGAGCTAAATATTGCCAAAGATCGAATCCCATAAGCAAAAAATGGGATACGGGAGAGTCTCAAGCATGGAAGGTTCTCATGAGAAACAAACTTCAGGTGGAAAAACATATCCAATGGAACATTAAAAATGGCTCCTGTTCTTTTTGGTGGGACAACTGGTTAGGAGTAGGACCACTTGCTCAATTCACAACCATTAGCCACAGATTAGATAATGAAACTATCGCTGATTTTATGGCAAATGGGCAGTGGAATATCGACAAGCTGATCAGACTGGCTCCTCAGAACCAATTACCTGCTATTCTATCCACTCAAATACAGGTACAGCAAGCTCATCAAGACCTGGCAGTATGGAACCTCAACTCGAATGGCCTCTTTACAGTCGCTTCTGCCTGGGACATTATTAGAGAAAAAAGAACCAAAACCAAGTTTAATTCCTACACTTGGAATCGTAATATTCCCTTCAAATGTTCCTTCTTGTTATGGAGAACAATAAGAGGCAAACTCCCTACCAACGAAAAGCTGTCTAAGTTTGGAGTCGAACCAAGTGACTGCTACTGCTGTCATTCGCCAGGTGCAGACACCATTGAACACACGTTTAATACAGGGAGTTTAGCCAAGAATGTTTGGAGATTTTTTGCTGTTCAGTTAGGCATCCAAACTGACTTTCTGCCTCTTAGAAATATGATCATGAGGTGGTGGAGTTCTACTCACTATAACGAAGCACACAAGCTTATTCTCCAAACTACTCCAATCTTTATTTGTTGGAATTTATGGAAGAATAGATGTGCAAAAAAATACGGAGGCAAACAGTCCAACATTGCAAGAGTCAAGCACTTAGTGATTTTGGACACCTTCAAGCTGCTGCACACAACTTTTCCATATATATCTTGGCCTTTGGGGTGGAACAAGCTCTGCACACTCATTGAAAAATGTACCCACGACATCAAGGTCACTGCTGTCCAGTGGATTAAACCACCAACCAGGTGGGTTAAATTAAATACGGATGGGAGTGCCTTGAGTAATCCGGGCAGCATAGGAGCAGGGGGTGTGCTCAGAAATTCTTTGGGTGAAATTATCTTTGCATTTTCAGCTCCATTAGGCGAGGGAACCAATAACCAAGCGGAAGTGGAGGCTGCTTTATTTGGTTTATCATGGTGTGTACAATTGAATTATATGGACGTGATCCTTGAAGTGGATTCCCAACTCCTTGTGGATTGGCTTAAGAACAACACATCAACACCATGGTCTATCTCACTCCAAATGCAAAAGCTTCACCAAATGGTCACTCAATTCACTCACTTCAAGTGCATTCATACTCTTAGGGAGACAAATTTTGTGGCGGACTCACTCTCCAAACACAGTCATCAGCTCTCCAGTCCCCACGTATACTTCAATGTCCAGCAACTCCCCAAACTGGCAGCAGCTTATCTTCAGCAGGACCTCGCAGGTATGGCAAGCTTCAGAAGAAGGAAATTGAAGAGAATTAAGGAACCTCCTTAAATTTCATAAGCCTAGAGCTCCTACGAAGAAGCTAGAACTTCTTCAGGATCTCTTTGGTTGGTAGAACTACCAGTCAAGCCTTACAGACTGTCCTTTGATAGGAAAGATCTTTATGTAGTTTTTTACTTGTAAAGGGAGAGTCTCCCTCATTTATGCTTTCCTAGATTCATTGTATCGAGAGGAGTCCTCTCATATAGGTACTTAGATGATAGGCTCGTAAGTAGATTGGGAAAGAGTTGGAGAACCTACTAAGGTACTTAGTTGGCTACCAACTCTTATACCACCATTCATTGGAGGTAAGGTTTATGTCCCCCTCTATGTACTTTTGCTTTTTATCTATGCTAAGGCCTGGGGGTGTAGCTAAGCCCCTGTCCCCTCCAAGGGTCATTTAAAAAAAAAAAAAAAAAAAAAAAAAAAAAAAACC
>JAJOOS010014237.1:0-29017 GCA_029582725.1 Solanum chiquidenum | reverse complement strand
CTACTTGAGAAATATGGTGTCCGCCACAATGTAGCCACTCCTTACCATCCGCGGACTAGTGGGCAAGTTGAAGTGTCCAACAGAGAGATCAAACATATTTTGGCGAAGACTGTGAATGCTAATAGAACGGATTGGTCAAGGAATCTTGATGATGCTCTGTGGGCCTATCACATTGCATACAAGACTCCCATAGGTATGTCTCCTTACCAACTTATATATGGGAAGTCTTTCCATTTACCGGTAGAGCTAGAGCATAAGGCTATGTGGCGATAAAGAAGCTAAATTTGGATTGGGGCGCCACATCTAATCAAAGAATGAATGACTTGAATATGCTTGATGATTTTCGTCTAAAAGTTTATGAAAGTTCAGCCTTGTACAAAGAGAATATGAAGAGGTATCATGATCAAAGAATGTAAAAGTGAGAATTTGGTGTGGGTGATCTTGTGCTTCTATTCAACTCTATGTTGCGTTTGTTTCCAGGCAAACTCAACTCCAAATGGACCGACCATTTTTGCTCACAAAAGTTCTCCCTCATTGAGCGGTTCAGCTTGAGAACAGTGAAGGAACAAGGTTCCTGGTAAACGGGCAAAGGATGAAGATCTATCTGGGAAATGCGGAAAGTGTGCAAGAAGTTGTTTAGGCCTACTATCTTGATGAAGTCTGAGTAATCAAGAGACCTGCATCGTGCCGCGACGTTAAATCAAGCGTTGCTTAAGAGGCAACCCAAGATGTAAAATCTAGATCGCAATCGCCGACCAGGTCGACGATTCACCAATACTTTCCTAGGCACGCCAAATTTTATAGACTCCAGTTTGAAGTTGTCTTTAGTCCAACGACGGTCTAAGTCGGGGTCGTCGACTTCTTCGGCGATGCGCCGACTGGACCTTTGGCTCGTCAATTTGCACTTTTCACTCACTTTCCATACTTTGACCTACACAAACAACACACCATTATTTCTTAAAGAAAAAATAAAGCGGTAAAACCTTGGGTTGCCTCCCAAGAAGCGCCTTATTTAACGTAGTGGCATGACGCAAATCCTCACTCAAGTTCCATTAGTGAGGTTTGCCCCATTTTCATAAGGCCACCCCTCTTTTGGCTCTGCGTACAAAGAATATAGCACTTGGTCCATTTGGTACCCATAGTTACCATTCATACTCATCTTTCTTGTTTCAATACACAAACAAGAAAAGTAAAACTAAAAATTAAGTAAGTGTAACTATAATTAACAAGAACGAAATTCAACTTAACTAAAAACTATCAAGTAACACCACTCCTTGGCAGCGGCTCCATTTTGATGTTTGCTTAATTAAGACACAACTTCCAATGCAAGTGTCAAGATCGTACAATAATAAAGTAACACAATCAAGGGTTGGGGTCGAGTCCCAAGGGAGTGGTTTAGAGAATTAATAGAAAAATAAAATTAAGTTATAATTAGTCATAGCTAAAAACATTATCGAATATAAACATGTTAAATCTAAGGGGTGACACAAGAGTCAATTATCAATGGGGGTTTGTAACAAGTAAGCAAAAACAACAGAAATGCAAAGAGTACTAATCAAGGAGATGGGATTCTTGGGATGTGATAGGAATACAGGACAAACTAAACTATTGGGTACATGCTTTTAAAAATAAATCTGTTGAATATTTGTGACTAGGCTAGAGTATAGTGGGGGTAAATTCTCCCTCGAGAAACTTACCTCGAATCAACTAGGTTTCTCTCGAACACCGAGTTGCCGCATGAAGAACAACCTCCGCCTTAGCCCACTCACTCTCTCGAGCTGAGTGTGTGGGAGAAGCACTAGGCTTCACTCTTTTGAGCTGAACCTCATGTCGACCCAATCCCACCGGCCATCAATTTAGTAGTCTTAGTTTTACGAACTCTCTTCCAAGCAAGCAAAACACACAAAGGTGAAATAGTATTTGTAACTAAAATTTCATTAAGTTCCACCACAACTACTAAATGAAATCACATCTAAACAACAAATAAATCATCAACAACTAAGACCCAACATATAATCTAACCCATATTCACAAAATCACACCCCAAGAATTGGGGTTTTAGCTAGACATGTAAAAGATATAGAAATTTATACCAATATGAGTTTTCATTCAAATGGGTATGAAAATTTAAGTCTCAAAACAAGCCAAGAGTGAAGAATCCACAAGACCCAAGTCCAAAATCTTGGAGTTGAAACCCTTTGAATCTTTAAGTTCTTCAAAACCCTCTCCAAACATAGAACTAAAAAATATATGTTAAAAATTCTATATTAAAAATCTGATATTAAGCTACAACTCTCAACGAGTATTTATAGTTTTCAAAAATCTATGTTGCAACAAATAATTTGGTGTCGTTAGTCGAGATCGCCGATCAACTAGACGATCCGACCTTTTGTAGGTTTCCTCGCAGTCTTGCTTTATCCTTTAGCATTGTCGTGTTTTGGATCATTGGGCGACATAGTATTGCTTCGCGAAACTGCTCGGTGACACACCGACTGTTCCTTTTCACCGCCGATTTGATCCTTTCTTTCCGGGCTCAGTACACTGGAACAAAAGACGAGGATAAGACCTTTTGGCAACTCGCCGAATGGGTTCGGCAATTCTCAGATCTTCATTTCTTCGTTCTTTCAGCTGCCTTTGTTCCTTTTTGCTAAGTAGTGTCCCTGCTTTCCCTCCAACTCTAAATACCTGAAACTTAAGGATTTTCATCAGATATTGAGACAAAATAAGCATTTGAGAACACTAATTTTGTCAAAATACAGCCTTAAATGAGTCCAATTTGTGGATTCATCAACACCTTGTCCTCAAGCAAACTCGAGTTCGGCTGTTCAAAAAGGGTGTCTTAAATAGTGCTATACAAAAATCAATCGTAAATGTACACAACAAGACTTAACTTACTCATGCAAGGATAAAATGTGCACTCAAAGTTTCAAGTTGTGACATACCATTATCAAAGAATCTCGAGCTCACAATACTTGCTTCAAATGCAATTTCAAGCTCAACTATAGTGTTCAAATGCCCTCACACAAAGAATGATTCCATATTCACACAATGATTCACAGTTTAAAGCTTCGGAATCAGATGCAAATCTCACACTCACAAAGGATAACACAATGCATAATTTCACCCATAGGTTTGCCCGTATTTTCCAATCAACACTTGCTTCAGCTCACTCAAGATCAAAAAGTTCTTTTTAAGGCTTGTAATGGGGTTGAGTGCAAATGTATGGTCATTTAGGCTTAGTGACTTTCATCCTCACGAAATACGGTACTCACAACACTTCCTTTCCTCTTCCTTCATTATTTTCTTTAGTGCTCATAAGTCATCCTATTATTCACTTTCCATGGATTGTTTGGAAATCCCATTTCTTTTGTACTTTATTTCACAACTTTCTTTTTCATTCTTTTTCTTTTTCACTTTTTTTTTATGTAGAGGTTCCATTTTTCTCAACACCATGGGTTGAAGGAGATTTTCCTTGCACTTCTTGACTTTCTCTCATATTCACCACACCCCCAACTTAGGCTTTTGGCCTAAGTTGGCTATTCAATTAACCACAACTTCATGAGGATTATGGGTGATGGATAAAGAAAGGTCATTGTTTTCATCAAGTTTCTTCCAAACAAAAGTAAGGCTCAAGGGGTGTTCACAAGCGGTTCACACATTCACATGGTAGGCCACACAAGAGGTATATGTCAAATTGGCTCACACTCTTAGAAGTTGCCTAAGATCATATCAAGAGATAACATCACTTAATTGACCGGATCAACGGGGAAAATTCTAGGATCCATCATGCATAGTTCATAGGTAAGCTCATCACACTAGGCATTGACACTATCAGTCAAACAAGACTCCACACTTTCACTAGTGTGCAACGATCATCACAAGAAACTCGATTTGATCATTGGATAGTCACAACGAGATTCCAACAGTTCACATATTGTCTATGCAACTTCATTTGGCCTCATTGTAGCCGCACATTAATGTTTGTTCGATTATAAGCACTATCAAAGCCATCGGTATTGATTGGAACATATACTCAAATTTGCGAAGGAACATCCACATTCAACACAGAAGTGGTGACAAATTTGGTTTGGAAGGGTTAAAATCATTTTACAATTTAAAACACGGAGACATATGCTCAAACCTTCCACGAAAGCAGTATTAGACACAATTTTTAACACAACAACCCAAAATATATAAACAAAACACGAACATCAATATTCACACAAAAGGTGGGCCTCACCCCACCATAAATAAAAACCATTTGTCCTTAAATGCAAATGAAGTAAAGTGTCTAAAAAGTGAAAGAACGTAAGACAGAGAGGGAGGTAAAGAGAGGATCATGTCTATGCAGTCTCTCCATCTATCTGGGCATCAGTGCCCGAGGTCACCTCAAGGGGCACAAAAGTGCCAGATTCACCGGTTTGTTGAGTGTGAGTCTCCCAGAAAAACATGCACCGTTGCATAGAATCCCCGGGCCCGTGAAGGAACACTAGGATCTCTGATAGTGGTCTTCCTGTCAGAAGTGGGCCTCTTTCCCTTGCCTTTATTCACAGGTGGAGGTTCTTGTCTTCCCTTCTAGGAAGGATTTGACCCCCCCTTCATTTATTATGATATCCCGTGCTCTTTTTGGGGGTGGCATGACAATATTAGTCTTTACCATATCTTCAGGATACTCAAACTTCTCCGTGCTAGACTCAACAACATGCAAGCACAACCCCATAAGATTTTACCGATTTTAAGGCACAAAACTATAGGATTTTAACAATATAAACACTATGGGCAAGATTTTCACAGGTATAAGCAAAAACAATTAAGATCAGAGAGGCCCAACACACATCACTAAGATAAGATCATTGCAAATGAGTACAAAATTACCAAAAATAAATTCGGGGTTCGGAAAACCAAACTTAGATACCGATTAAACTACTTTTGAAATGCTAGGCGGCAATGTAATCCACTCCGAACACAAATCAACGACTCAAATATAGTAAAAACGCAATAAAAATTGAGTATACTAAACGGGTGTGAGTTTGTGAAGGTCTTAAGTAAGGGAAAGTGTAGAGTTTGAAAGTTTGAACCTTTGGCCTTTTAAGAAACCGTCCAGTTCTCACCCATTCGGCGACATTTTTCATCGTTGTCGATCCATTCGGCGTCTCACTGAGTGGATACTTACCTCACCGAGTGGATACTTACCTAGCCGAGTTTTACTGGACCTCTAGTTAAATTGGGGGTCCAAACGATTAACTATATCGCAATCATCGACCAGGTCGATGATTCACCAATAATTTCCTAGGCACACCGTGTTTTACATACTCCACTTTGAAGTTGTCTTTAGTCCAACGACGGTCTAAGTTGGGGACGCCGACTTCTTCGGTGATGCACCGACTTCTTCGGCGATGCACCGACTGGACCTTTGTCTCGCCAATTTGCAATTTTCACTTACTTTCCATACTTTGACCTACACAAACAACACACCATTATTTCTTCAAGCAAAAGTAAAGCGGTAAAACCTTGGGTTGCCTCCCAAAAAGCGCCTTATTTAACGTAGTGGCACGACGCAAATCCTCACTCAAGTTCCATTAGTGAGGTTTGCCTCATTTTCATAAGGCCACCCTTTTTTTGGCTCTGGGTACAGAGAAGATAGCACTTGGTGCATTTGGTACCAATAGTTACCATTCATACTCATCTTTCCTGTTTCAATGCACAAACAAGAAAAATAAAACTAAAAATTAAGTAAGTGTAACTATAATTAACAAGAACGAAATTCAACTTAACTAAAAACTCTCAAGTAACACCACTCCCTGGCAGCGGCTCCATTTTGATGTTTACGTATTTAAGACACAACTTCCAATGCAAGTGTCAACGATCGTACAATAGTAAAGTAACACAACCAAGGGTTGGGGTCGAGTTCCAAGGGAGTGGTTTTGAGAATTAATAGAAAAATAAAATAAAGTTATAATTAGTCATAGCTAAAAACATTATCGAATATAAACATGTTAAATCTAAGGGGTGACACAAGAGTCAATTATCAATGGGGGTTTGTAACAAGTAAGCAAAAACAACAGAAATGCAAAGAGTACTAATCAAGGAGATGGGATTCTTGGGATGTGATAGAAATACATGACAAACTAAACTATTGGGTACATGCTTTTGATAATAAATCTGTTGAATATTTGTGACTAGGCTAGAGTATAGTGGGGGTAAATTCTTCCTCAAGCAACTTACCCCGAATCAACTAGGTTTCTCTCGAACACCGAGTTGCCGCATGAAGAACAGCCTCCGCCTTAGCCCACTCACTCTCTCGAGCTTAGTGTGTGTGAGAAGGACTAGGGTTCACTCTTTCGAGCTAAACCTCGTGTCAACCCAATCCCACCAGCCATTAATTTAGTAGTCTTAGTTTTACGACCTCTCTCTCAAGCAAGCCGAAAACACAAAGGTGAAATCGTATTTTCAACGACAATTTCATTAAGTTCCACCACAACTACTAAATGAAATCACATCTAAACAACAAATAAATCATCAGCAATTAAGACCCAACAGATAATCTAACCCATATTCACAAAATCACACCCCAAAAATTGGGGTTTTAGCTAGAAATGTAAAAGAGATAGAAATATATACCAATATGAGTTTGCATTCAAATGGGTATGAAGATTTAAGTCTCAAAACAAGCCAAGAGTGAAGAATCCACTAGACCCAAGTCCAAAATCTTGGAGTTGAAACCCTTTGAATCTTCAAGTTCTTCAAAACCCTCTCCAAACTTAGAACTCAAAATTCTATGTTAAAAATTCTATATTAAAAATCTGATATTAAGCTACAACTCTCAACGAGTATTTATAGTTTTCAAAAGATCCGCCCTTTGGTAGGTTTTATCACCATCTTGTTTTATCCTTCAGCATCGTCGTGTTTTGGATCATTGGGCGACATAGTACTACTTCGTGAAACTGCTCAGTGACATGTCGACAACTCCTTTTCACCGCCGATTTGATCCTTTCTTTCAGGGCTCAGCACACTGGAACACAAGGCGAGGATAAGACCTTTTGGCGACACGCCGAACGGGTTCGACGATTCTCAGATCTTCATCTCTTCGTTCTTTAGGCTGCCTTTGTATCTTTTTGCTAAGCTGTGTCTATGCTTTCCCTCCAACTTCAAATACCTGAAACTTAAGAGTTTTCATCAGATATTGACACACAATATGCATTTGAGAACACTAATTTTATCAAAATAAAGCCCTAAATGAGTCCAATTTGTGGACTCATCAAAACCCTAGGTTGAATCCTTTTTCTTCTTCAAGTTTCTAGAGAGAAATATTTTGTTGTGGAGAATTGATCATCTTTTGTGATTTTGGAAGAATGAAGTGAATGAGCTAATTTGGGGGTTGAAAATACTTAAATAAAGGTCTTAGTGAAGGACAAAATGACGTTGTATATGTGTTAATTAATTAGGAAAAGACCCAATAACCCCTGAAAATAACTGTCAGCTGCCCACCGACCTTCCACCTACGGACCCAGTCGACGGACCGTGGACTGACCCATGGCCCGTCCTGGTGGACCGTCGTTGTTTGTCAGAAAGTTGGAAATTTGAGGTCTGACATATGGGTCCTGGTCCATGGATCGTGGACCCACCAACAATTCGTAGGTCCAGTCGTGGTTCCTATGTGGACAGCTTTTCCGGTGGCCTATCCACGGTCCCATCTACGGTCTGTGGTTCAACCCATGGGCCGTGGTTGGCCTTCGTGGATGGCACCTGGGGATCTTAAAATCTGCTATGGTGCCCTCTTTCAGATGCGGGGTGCTACAATATCTCCCCCTTGGGATCATTCGTCCTCGAATGAGATTCAAACTAGTTCTAAAAGATTAGGAGAGGAACTAACAACCCAACCTACAATGAAACTTTATCAAAATGCATTTAACCAAGGAGGATCTATCGACTCCAATCTATGACCTTCTCAAAATATCATCATAGGGGTGAAACTAACTCTAACAACACATCATGCAAGCAATGCACATATACAAGGAGGAAACATCAACTCCAAACTAAACATACTCAATGCATCCTAAGGAAGTAGGAACTACATCTAGGAACCCAATATGCATGAATTTTCAAAATTACTCATGTTCAAGGAGGAACTACGTTCTCCAATCTAAAATCATGTTCAACACAATCTCATGGAGCCTATATGCAATTCGTTCTCAAAAAGCATAGCCAAACCATGTTCATCAATTCATCTCATGAAGTCTACAGGAAACTCATACTCAATGCACAACAACATGAGGAAAATCAATCGTGTAAACTCATTTTCTTTAAAAACACAAGTTTTCATGAACATACATATCATAAGGAAATCATGGAAACACGTAAAACACATGACTTCAAAACAAAGGACAAACCAAGAAGAACTCTGTACCTCAAGCTAGAGTAGGAGTTTAAGAAAAGAGATGAGGATATCGGGACATCGTATCGGCCTCGGCCTCCTAAGTAGCACCCTCAACTAACTGATTCCTCCACTATATTTTCATGGAAGCTATTTCCTTATTTCTCAACTTCTTGACTTGCCCACGTAGAATCTCAACCGGAACATCCTCATAAGAAATATTCTCCTTGAATCCTAAACCTTTTAAGGAAACTATGGATGTTTGATCTCCAACACGTATCTTCAACATAGAGACATGTAAAACTAGATGCACTGATACCAACTCATTTGGCAAATCTAACTCATAAGCAACTCTACCAACATGCCTCAAAATCTGATATGGGCCTACATATCGGGGAGTAAGCTTCCCCTTCTTACCAAACCTCATTACACCCTTCATAGGTGAAATTTTCAAGTAAAATCCAATCATGAAAATCAAACTCAAGATTTATTCTTCTCACATCGGCATATGACTTTTGTCGACTTTGAGCCATTTTAAACTTTTCCCTTATAAACCGAACTTTCTCTGTGGCCTCATGTACTAATTCAGGACCTATTATAGCAAATTCACCAACCTCAAACTAACCTATAGGAGATATACACCTCCTACCATACAAGGCCTCAAATGGACCCATATCGATACTCGAGTGATATCTATTATTGTAAGTAAACTCAATCAATGGAAAATGGTCATCCCACTTACCCTTAAAATCAATCACACAAGCCCTTAACATATCTTCTAATGTTTGGATAGTATGCTCTGCTTGCCCATCGGTTTGGGGATGAAAGGTCGTGCTAAGCTTCACTTTGATGCCAAGACCCTTTTGGAATGACTTCTAAAATTAAGTAGTGAATTAGGTACCACGATCAGAAATAATGGACAAAGGCACTCCATGAAAATTTACCATCTCTCTTAAGTACATCTTTGCATAGTCCTCTACCTTTTAAGAAACCTTGATGGGAAGGAAATGAGCCGATTTTGTTATCCGATCTACTATCACCCAAATCGAGTCATGTTGCCACCAAGTGCGAGGCAAACCAACAATAAAGTCCATGTTCAAGTCTTCTCAGTTCCAAGTAGGAATGCCAATATCTTGGGACAAACCTCCCGGTTTCTGATGCTCAACCTTCACTTGTTGGCAATTTGGGCACTTAACCACAAATCCCGCAATATCCTTCTTCGTCCCATTCCACCAATAGACCACCCGTAAATCACGGTACATCTTGGTGGCTCGCATGTGAATGGAATACCACAAACTAAGGGATTCTAACAAGATTTGTTCCCTCAATTCATCAACATTTGGAACATATAAATGACCTTGATATCTAAGCATACCATCTCCTCCTTGGGAGAAAGCCTCAACGGATTTCTTAAGAACCGCTTCTTTCAATTCTACCAAAATTGGATCAAGACCTTGCTTGGATTTCACATCCGCCACAAAGGACTATTCGGAACCATTGTGAACCATAACACCACCTTTGGTGGAGTCCAATAGTTGAACACCTAATCGAGTCAATCTATTAACATCTCGAAGCAACTCTTTCTTTTATTCTTTAATATGAGCAACACTACCCATAGATAACTGACTAAGAGCATTCGCCACCACATTTGCCTTATCGGGGTGATAGAGAACACTCATATCATAATCTTTTAATAATTCAAGCCACTTTGTTTGGTGAAGATTTAGTTCTTTCTGATTAAAGATATATTGCAAACTCTTGTGGTCGGTAAATACATTTACATGAACTCCATACAAGTAATGCCTCCAAATCTTTAAGGCAAAAACAACTACCGCTAAATCAAGGTCATGGGTAGGATAATTGTTCTCATGAATCTTAAGTTTCCTTGAGGCATAGGCAATAACTTTTCCATTTTGCATAAGCACACATCCTAACCCAATTCTTGAGGCATCAGAATAAACAACAAAGCCATCCGTCCCTTTCGGTAAAGTCAACACCAAAGCGGAGGTAAGTCTATCATTTAATTCTTGAAAACTCTTTTCACATAATTCAGACCATATGAACTTAGATGTTGTTTTAAGTCAACGCCGGCAAAGGAGAGGCAATTATAGAAAATCCCTCCATAAACCTTCTATACTAACCGGCTAAACCTAAGAAACTTCTAATATCTGAAGGAGTTAGAGGTCTAGGCCAACTCTTGACCGCATCCGTCTTCTTAGGATCTACCTCAATACCCTTACTTGAAACAATATAGCCAAGGCAAGCTACAGACCTTAACCAAAATTCACATTTGCTAAACTTTGCATAAAGTTAATGGTCCTTCAGAATTTGCAACACGATTCTCAAATGATCAATATGCTCATTCTCACTACTTGTATAGATCAATCTATCATCAATGAACACAATCACAAACATATCAAGGTATTGTCTAAACACCCTATTAATCAAATCCATAAATGTCGCCAGAGCAGTAGTCTAACTGAACGACATTACCAAAACCTCATATTGACCATACCGAGTTCAGAAATTCATCTTCGGAATGTCATCTTTCATCACCCTCAATTACTGATAACCCGACCGAAGATCAATCTTAGAGAAATATCTTGCTCCTTGAAGTTGCTCAAATAAATCATCTATCCTCGGAAGAAGATACTTGTTCTTAATGGTAACCTTGTTCGACTAACGATAATAATAAACATACAAAGAGAACCATCTTTCTTTCTAACAAAAAAACTGGAGAACCCCATAGAGAGATACTCGGTCGGATGAAACCCTTATCCAACAAATCCTTCAATTGCTCGTTCAACTCCTTAAGTTTTACCGGAGCCATAAGGTAAAGAGGAATAGAAATAGGTTGCGTATCTGGGATAAAGTCAACACCGAATTCTATTTCCCACTCAGGAGGAATACCAAGTAAGTCATCTGGAAACACTTCCAGAAACTCATTTATAATGGGCACCGGCTCGAGAGTAAGGGTCTCGAAATCTACATCCTCATCCTAATTAGATGGTAAATGCAACTCTTAGAAATCATCTTTCTAGCTCTAAGATAAGAGACAAACTTACCCTTAGGCATAGAATTTTCCCCTTCCACTCAAGGATAGGCTCATTCGGAAACTGAAACTTGACTACACGAGTTCTTCAATCAATAGAAACATAACATGAGTGCAGCCAATCCAAACCAAGAATTACATCAAAGTCTAGCATATCAAGCTCTACCAAGTCAACAAGAGTAACTCAATAGGACAAAGAAATATGACACTTTCTATAGACTCTCTTAGCCGCAATAGAATCACCTACAGGAGTAGAGACATAAAACGGATCTAACAACACATCCGGAAGAACATCAAACATCATACCCAGATATGGCGTCACAAAAGACAAGGTAGCACCGAGATCAAGTAAAGCATAAGCATCAAGTTGTAAAACTTGCAACATAACGGTAACCACATTGGGAGAACCCTCTTGTTCACCTCGAGTCTGAAGTGCATAAAATCGGTTTTGCTTAGGATCAACCGCACCACTAGTAGTATCAAGAACCTTAGTCTCCTTTATCTCAAGGGGAAAGAACCTATCAAGAAAATCAGCCTTCAACTACTCTCAATCAAGAGGACGCACATCTTTTAGTCTCCCTTCTTTCCATTGGTTGTACCAAATTTGAGCCACACCCTTGAGTTGATAAGAGGCCAACTCTGCCTTTTCCACTAGCATAACTCCCATTATCAGCAAAACCTTGTAGACCTCATCAATGAAAACTTGAGGATCTTCCTTAACCTTAGAACCATGAAACTCCAAAGGATTTTTTCCTAGTGAAGTCCGTCACTCTAGATGCCGTCATACCACATTTGGATTCATGGGAACCGCAACGTCCCTATTGGCTTTGGCCGTCACAACGAGCCAACATTTGAAAAGCAACCTTAAACTCTGCATAAGTCACTTGTTTGGCTAAATGATCGACCGAAACTTGAGAAGCTTGGGGAGGAGCTTCTTGTTCCGCATTCTCACTCATATTCCTTCTAATATAATATAAGTTCTTCGAGTAGCCATATCCTGTAGAGCATCAGATAAGGATTAGGAGAGAGACCTTATAGAGTTAAACTCTATCGCACGACTTTAGAGTAATGAAAAAAGTGAAGTTTCCTAATCATCTTGTAGCCTCTCATTCATAAATGTGGCACGCTTCACACTCATGAACAAGACTTTACTAGAACTGACTTATGAGATATCCTAGGACCATTCTAAACCTTGTGCTCTGATTACCAAGTTTGTCACGACCCAAGGGTACCCCCTAGATGTAACATGGCGTATAGAACCCCAAAGGACCCCATTTAAGACACTTATCTTTCATAACATAAGAAATAGAACAATAAGAGTAAAACAATAGTCCAAGTCCAAATTAGTTTACAAAAGAAAAGCGAAAGTCTAAAACACTTGTCTCGTCATAGCCATCGAATACAATAGAATGAAATTGGGACTAGCCCATGCATCATTTCCAAAAGCGAAATACATGAAAGAAAGTGAAATAGTAAAACTCTGTCCTTGAAGCATGAGGACTCACCAAAGCTCGGAAATCTCGAACTCGATCACTAGCCACAAAACTTAGAAACCTAACTGTCAGACCCTATATTTGGAGAAATGTAGGCTAGAGTATGCATTAGTACAAAACAATGTACCAAGTATGATAGCCATGCATAAAATATTTAAATAATTCTAAAAGGGACATTTCATTCCATGACATGCAATTGACCAAGCTAAAAACATGATAAGAGAGTAAGAAAACATAAGTCATAAACCATGGTCAATGCAATCTAACAACATCTTTAAAACCTTTGAACTCATATGCGATACTTCTTGAAGTAACCTTAGTTAATTATTAATATAGGGGATTAGCCTTAACCACATAGCGACCATGTGAGCTATAACATGATTTCTCGGTGTCTCCCACACTGAAAAGGGTTGTCCTACTTGACAAGGTAGGGACCATAAATTTAAGCTAAAGTGGATCAACTTGGTAATGTTTATCTAGAAAATCATCCTATGGGGGCACTGATGAGTCCACAAATATGGACTCATTTAGGGTTTCATTTTAATAGAATTAGTGTCCTCAAATGCACATTTCGTCTCAATAACTGATGTGAATCCTTAAGTTTCAGGTATTTGGAGTTTGAGGAAAAGCATGGATACTACTTGGCAAAAGGGAAAAGAATGGCTGAAAAGATGAAGAAAAGAAGTCCTGAAGATCACCTAATGCATTCGGTGAGTCGCCGAATGGCCTTAACCTCGCCCAAAATTCCAGTATACTGAGCTCTGAAGGAAAAGATCAGGTCAGAGATGAAAAGGAGCAGTCGGCTTGTCGCTGAATAGTTCCACGAAGCAATACTAAATCACCCAATGATCCAAAATGCGAATATGCTGAAGGTAAGAGCTTAAAGGCGATAAAGCAGAACAAAGGGCGGATCACCGAGTGCATCGGCGACCCTGACTAACTGCGCCGAGTGACCCTTCGCAACACATTTTTAGACAACTATAAATACTAGTTTGAATATTTATCTTAGTATGCAATTTCAAATACAACATTTTATTTTTCTAAGTTTCAAATAGAGAGACATTGTTCTTAGTTTTTGAAGAATTGAAGACTTCCAAATCAAAGAAATTAGAAGTGGGTGTTGAAGATTCTTCATCTTAGACTCGATTGAAGTGAATATAAATCATACCCAGTTGATGTTACTTCGATTTGGTATCATTTCTTCCTTTTTTCTATGTCTAGCTAAAACCCCAATTCCTAGGGTGTGATTTTGTGAATATGAGTTAAATTTCCTGTTGGGTATTTCTTATTATTAGTCTATTTTCTATTTAAATGTGATTTCATTTAGTAGTTGTGTTGGAACTTAATAAGATTGTAGTTGCAAATACTATTTCATCTTAGTATTTTTGGCTAGCTCGAGATAGAGGTTTTAAAATTAAGAATACTAAATCGATAGCCGGTGGTTATTGGGTCGCCATGGGTTCGGCTCAAGAGAGTGAATCCTACGCCTTTTCCCACACATTCATCTCGAGAGATTGAATGGGTTAAGGCGGAGGTTGTGCTTAAAAGCGGTAAGTCAGTGTTCGAGAGAAACCGAGTTGATTCGGGTTAAGTTATTCGAGAGAGAATTTACCCCCACTAAAGTTTAGCCTAGTTACAAAGGTTCAACAATTTATTATCAATAGCAATTACCTGATTGTGTAGTTTATCCCGTATTCCTATCACATCCCAAGAATCCCGTCTCTCTATATTAAAATATTTACATTTTTGTTGTTTTAGTTGTTAATCGACTACAAACCCCCCATTGATAATTGACATTCGTGTCAACCCCTTTATTTATTATGTTTTTACTCGATAATGTTTTTAGCTATGGTTAACTCTAGCTTATTTGCGCTTAACTCTTAATTCTAAGAAACCGTTCCCTTGGGGCTCGACCCCAACCCATTCGGTTGTTTTATATTGCTATTGTACGATCGTAGACACTTGAATTGGAAGTTGTTTCTTGATTACGCAAACATCAAAATGGCACCGCTACTGGAGAGTGGTGTTACTTGAGAATTACTAGCTAAGTTGAATTTTGCTATTTTTAGTCATAGTTTACTTACCTAATTTTTAGTTTTGTCTTGCTTGTTTGTGTGTTGAGACAAAATAATGAGTATACATGGTGGAGATGGTGAACTAATGAAGCACCTCTCGATAGAAGTGATGAAGTTCAATGATAGCATCCTAACCTTCAAGCAGCTAGAAGGAGAATTTTTTCATGAGTCGTGGCAGAGGTTTAAAACATTGTTGATACAATTCCCAACTCATGAGATTCCCGATCTAGTTCTACTGGATTAAATCTATAGGAGCCTTAATTTTTGAAACAAAGGATTAATCGATAAATTTGTCCCTGGGGATTTTAGAAGATACTTTTATGAGACTGCAACCAAACTCCTTGATCTTGTGGCCAACACCAACAAGGAAGCTGAGAAGAACTAGCACTTGGTCATTTTGCTGAGTCAGATAGATACCTTGGCCCAAAATGTTGAGAAACTAGAAGTGCTGTAAAAAAAAAGGGCAGATACATACCCCCTCAGAAACGGAGAAAATCTACAGAAAATAAGAGTAGGTGTATCACTGATACACTATTAATCATTCTCCAAAAGCTAAATGAGAAGGATAGAATGTTAGAGGAAATAAAGGATAATGTAGAAGTGCTAAATCAAATGTGCGGTTCTCACTCTAGATCTATCTAGCTAATTGAAACTCTTTTGGGTCATGCATCACATCAGCTCCACCCAACTGAACAATTGCGGTCACCTAGTTGCACTAGGTTCAACCCCAATAATAAGGTTTGAGTGGTGACTTGTGTCGTTCCATGACGTTAACTAAGGTGTTGTTTGGGAGGCAATCCAAAACCCCTTAAATACTTTAGTTTTGTTTTTGTATATAATGGTGTGTTGATTTTGTAGGTTTGAGTGCGGAACGTGTTTGAAAAATGCAGGATTGGCGAACAAATGATCTAGTGGGAGTATCGTCGAAGAGGTCGGCGTGCCTGAGTTGATCCGTCGTTTGGCTCAACACAATTTCAACTTGGAGCCTGTAAAATTTGGCGAGCCCAGGATCAACTTGGCGAATCACCGAAGAGGTCGGGGATCCTGATGTGGACCGCCGTTTTGACCCTCACTTTGACTGAAGGTCCTGTAAAACTCGATGAGGTAAGTGACCACTCGGCATGTCGCCAAGAAGATCGGTGAGCACGACTAATGTCGCTGAATGGGCGATAATTGGATGGTTTTAAATAGGTCAAAGGTTTTTGACTGCAAATTCTTTCACTCTACCTCACTTTTTATTTGCCCAAACTCACACTCCCACTCTAGTGTTTTCTTATATATTTTTGCACTCTTAGAGTATTTTGGTTATTGATTTGTGCTTGGAATTGGAACACTTGCTGCCTAGCATCTCAATTTCATATTATTCGGCACAAAAGTTTTGTAGACATGGACAAACCTAAGGTTGTAGGTGGAAACAGGCCACCCCGAACGAAGGGAAATAAGATCGTCACCAATGTAGAGGCAGCTGCATCCAAAGGCAAATCTAACAAACCTTCCACATCTGGTGGGAAGGAGGATAAAATAAAGGGTAATGAAGCTTGGAGAGTCTATGCATATTCTTGTCGGAAGCACATTTCAACTATTCCATGAAACCCTGATGTTCCTTCATGGGCTCGAGGGTTCTATGTAGTTGTGTAAACCTTTTGGGCGGATTCGCAAGTAGCCATCCCTTATAGGCCTGACACTGTTGATGCTTTTGAGATAGTTCCGGGTACGGATGCCCAGATCTTGAGCACTACTCCGGGTACTGAAGCCCCGACAAATGGAGCGACTGAATATACAGGATCCCCTCTTTACCTTCTTCTCTATCTTACTTTATTTTTGACTTTTGGTTATGTTTATTTGCATTTGAGGACAAATGTCTTTTATTTTTGGTGGGGTGAGGCCCATTTTTCTTTTGTGATTGATGTTTTGATTATATATATTTGGGTCATTATGTTTAATACTATGTTATACACTGCTTTTCGTGTATTTTTGAGTTTGCGGCTCCTTGATTTTAAATTAAAAATGATTTTTGACCCTTCTGGAAAAAAATTGCCACCCCTTCTGTGTTGAATGTGGTTGTTCTCTTGCAAATTTGAGTATCAGTTTTGATCAATACCGATGACTTGAATAGTGCTCATAATCAAACAAACATAAATGTGCGGCTACGATGAGGCCAAATGAAGTTGCATAGACAATATGTGAACTCTTTGCATCTCGTTGTGACTAGCCAATTATCGAATCTAGTCTCTTGTGATGATCATTGCACACTAGCGAAAGTGTGGAGTCTTGTTTGACTTTTGTGTCGATGCCTTGTGTGATGAGATTACTGTGAACCATGCATGATACCACCTAGAATTTTCTCCGTTGGTCCAGTCGACTAAGTAAGTCTATCTCTTGATATTATCTTAGGCAACTTTGAAGAGTGTGAGCCAATTTAACATATACCTCTTTTGTGGCCTACCTTGTGAGTGTGTGAACCTCTTTTGAACACCCCTTGAGCCTTACCTTTCTTTGGAAGAAACTTGATGAAAACTTGACCTCCCTTAATCCATTACCTATAATCCTCTTGATTTGTGAATTGATTGAATAGCCAACTTAGGCCAAAAGCCTAAGTTTGGGGTGTGGTGAAAAGAGAAGGCAAGTCAAGAAGTGCAAGAAAGGTCTCCTTTAACCCATGGTTTTGAGAAAAATGGAACCCCTCCGTATAAAAAAAAGAGAGAAGGGACAGAAAATAAAGAAAAAGAAAAAGAATTAAAAAGTTGTGGAATAAAGTACAAAAGAAATGGGGTTTCCGAACAATCCATGGAAAGTGAATAATGGGATGACTTATGAGCACTAAATAAAATAATGAAAGAAGAGGAAATGAAGTGTTGTGAGAACCACATTTCATGAGGATGAAATTCACTGAGCCTAAATGACCATACCTTTGCACTCAGCCCCATTACAAGCCTTGGAAAGACCTTTTTGATCTTGAGTGAGCTGAAACAATTGTCTATTGGAAAATACGGGCAAACCTATGAGTAAAAGCATGCATTGTGCTCTTCTTTGTGAGTGTAAGCATTGCATTTGATTCCGGAACTTTAAATTGTTGAACCATTGTGTGTGAATATGGAATCATCCTTTGTGTGAGGGCATTTGATTTCCTTTCTTGAGCTTTAACTTGCATTTGAAGCAAGTATAGTGAGATTGAGATTCTTTGATAATGGTGTGTCAAAACTTGAAACTTTGAGTGCACATTTGATCTTCACATGAGTAAATTGAGTCTTCTATGTGCATTCCTGACTGAGTCTTGTGTAGCACTGTTTGAGACATCCTTTTTGAACTGCCGAACTTGAGGACAAACAAAAGTTTAAGTTGGGGGTGTTGATGAATCCACAATTTCGACTCATTTAGGGATTCATTTTAATAGAATTAGTGTCTTCAAATGCACATTTTGTCTCAATAACTAATGTAAATCCTTAAGTTTCAGGTATTTTGAGTTTGAGGCAAAGCATGGACACTACTTGGTAAAAAGGAACAAAACGGCTGAAAGACGAAGAAAAGAAGGCCTAAGGATTGCCTAATGCATTCGGCGAGTCGCCGAATGGCCTTAACCTCGCCCAAAGTTCCAGTGTGCTGAGCTCTGAAGGAAAAGATCAAGTCAGCGATGAAAAGGAGCAGTCGGCGTGTCGCCGAACAGTTCCGCGAAGCAGTACTCAATCGCCCAATGATTCGGAACGCGAAGATGCTGAAGGCAAGAGTTGAAAGGCAATAAAGCAAACCAAAGGGCGGATTGCCGAGTGCATCGGCGATCCCGACTAACTGCGCCGAGTGACCCTTCGTAGCACATTTTTAGAAAACTATAAATACTAGTTTGAATTTTTATCTTAGTATGCAATTTCAGATACAACATTTTATTTTTCTAAGTTTCAAGTAGAGAGACCTTGTTCTTAGCTTTTGAAGATTTGAAGACTTTTAATTCCAAAAAATTGGAAGTGGGTGTTGAAGATTTTTCATCTTAGACTAGATTGAAGTGAATATAAATCATACCCAGTTGATGTTACTTCGATTTGGTATCATTTTTTTTCCCTTTTTCTATGTCTAGCTAAAACCTCAATTCTTGGGTGTAATTTTGTGAATATAGGTTAAATTTCCTGTTGGGTATTGCTTATTGTTAGTCTATTTTCTGTTTAAATGTGATTTCGTTTAGTAGTTGTGTTTGAACTTAATGGAATTGTAGTTGCAAACACGATTTCATCTTAATGTTTTTGGCTTGCGAGAGAGAGAGGTTTTAAAACTAAGACTACTAAATCGATAGTCGGTGATTATTGGGTCGTCATGGGTTCAGCTCAAGAGAGTGAATCCTAGGCCTTTTCCCACATATTTAGCTCGATAGAGTGAATGGGCTAAGGTAGAGGCTGTGCTTAAAAGTGGCAACTCGGTGTTCGAGAGAAACCGAGTTGATTCGGGGTAACTTGCTCGAGAGAGAATTTACCCCCACTAAAGTCTAGCCTAGTTACAAATGTTCAGTAATTGATTATCAATAGCAATTACCCCATTGTGTAGTTTATCCCGTATTCCTATCACATCCCAAGAATCTCATCTCCCTATATTCGCATCATTACATTTTCGTTGTTTTAGTTGTTAATCGACTACAAATCCCCCATTGATAATTGACATTCGTGTCAACCCCTTAATCTATTATGTTTTTACGCGATAATGTTTTTAGCTATGGTTAACTCTAGCATATTCACACTTAACTCTTAATTCCCATAAACCCCTCCCTTGGGACTCGACCTCAACCCATTCGGTTGTGTTATATTACTATTGTACGATCCTATACACTTGAAATGGAAGTTGTGTCTTGATTACGCAAACATCAGGAACATAGGTAAGGGATAAAGAGACTTCTTCTAGAAACCCGACCTCTACTAATAGGAGAGCTTCCATCTCAACATCCTCTCAATGCTAAGCATTAATCCCACGTAATAGTTATTTCTTCTTTTTCTTATTATCGATGGAAAGGCACTTCATCTTTCCAATCCAAGCTAAGTCATCATCCATGGAAAGGTATCTTTCAATAACCAATCCAAGCTAGGATCATTAGGGTAGCTCTTAATCTTTGATTCAATTAGGTGTGAAAACCTTTCAACCTTAGAATCCTTTGTTATGTGAGAAAACCTTTCACATCTAGCTCTTATATGTACATGAAAAATTCCTTTCATTAACACATCATAATCATTGGTACTTTACTCTCAAAGCGCCCTTAAAACATTTGCATAGATTTCATAAGAAAATGCATGTCTATAATTCAGCTCTTGAGGTTCAAAACCCACTTTCAATCATCAACACTTAAGAAAATATGGGTTAGAGATGGATTTCATCATAAGTTCATGTACAACTAGAAATGCATGCTTAATTTCATAAAAATCTTTCTTTAAGATCAAAATTCACATCATATGATTCATAACTTGAAGACATGGGATTATATGGGTTCGTGGGGAAATTATCATAAAATCATAGTATTTCATCAATTCATGCATAAGAGATCATAATTCAATCATTTAAATCAATAATAAAAATAACCCACGATAATTGAAGAAAACCCTAACTCAATTGGGGAATTCTATCATTAGAAATAGAGGAATTTGGGAACTATGTGAATGGAAGGAATCCATGGATGAAAATTGTAACACCCTAGAAATATTTTGAACTAAGACTTAAACCCTTCTTCGTTGTGAGTAGGATTTTACTAAGGAATTTAAAATTTATTCGGTGTTAAGGTCGGGTCACTAGATATAGCACCTTGAGTTCCAAAAATAACGAAATAAAGTTCATTATATTCAAGTCATTCCTAAGTTCTTCTAAGTTTTGGGTCAACTTCTAATGACCATAACTTTCAGTAAAGAATGAGTAAGGAGACCCATAAGAAACAAAATGAAAGATCATTGAGTCCTCTTTCCAATGCCGTCGAGTTTGCTAATTTACGAGCTTGTATGACGGAGATATGCTCTTTTTAACTCAAGCTGCCCATTTAAAGAAAGTTACCCAAAAATATGAGGGGCATTTTTGTCTTTTCCTTACTCCATCAGCATAAAACGATTTTTAATAATATTTAGGGGTCTAAACTTATTTGGTTCAGTTTTAAAAATCCTAATAACGCTTAGGGTCTTAGAAGAGACTTCAAGAAGAGAAAAGAGCAGAAAGGAGGAAATAGTTTAAAGCATTCGTTGAGGTTTCTTGCAATCTTCGAAGGGTTTTCACCCAGGATTCGATCCTAAGAGGTATTTTAGATTCCATAATGTTGGGTTCGTTCATCCACACGCCAACCATGAGATTCTTTTGTGAATCTATCCATAAATATTGAGAAATTTAAGTTCTTGATTAGTGTTCTTGAAGGATTGTTTTCGTTCATCAATTAGGATGGGTTGCTGAGTTCTTGAGAGGAAAGTTAGGAGCTTGAGAGTTGTTTTTGAGTAGATTTTTGTATACTTATCTTTGTTATTCGAATAGAAGTAAGTTGTAACACCCCGTATCCTAGACAGACTAGATGGCATCACCCACGGACTGTAGAGTGACCTACAGCCCGTAGGTGGTGGTTCTTGGATGGCCACCTGCAGACCTCCCTAGAAACAGCCTTGAAAATTTTTCTAAGGCATGACCCATGGACCATGGTCCTACTCCGTGGATCGAGGCCCCAGAATCCCATCTCTGTAGCTAAATGACGGTTGACTAGAATGGACCGTCGGTCCATCAACATTCTGTCGGTCTGGTCTGTTGGTTGGTCCGACAACTTTTAAGTCAGGGGTTGTTTGGTTTTATCCTTATGCGTTGGACCACTAAACTATGTCGTTTAACCCCTAAACTATGTAGTTTTTGTCAGTTTAAGCCTAGTTACTTAATTAGAACTTACCCTAGTCAACTCGTTCTCCAAAAAATCATCAAGTTGAACGAGAAAAAGGAGAAAGAGTCAACCAAGCAGTAGTCCAAGAACGCAGCAGGTTTTCATCAGTTTCAGCACCGAAATCGAAAGATTTCTCCATGGAATTCATCACCAGGTGGGTTTTCACTTGTGGGTTACTTTAACCCATTAGGTCCCTAGAATTCAATCAGATTCTTGATTTCCTCCATATTATCTATCTAGGGTTTCTAGAATTTCAGCAGATTATTATGAATTAAATATTTTAATGTTCTTAATCAGATTATCAAGTAGTAGTATCATTTTTGCCTAGATTCATGCATAAACTCAGAACCCTAGTTATGTAGTTCATTTAGTTCATGAATTACATTAACTATGACAGATAAACATATATACATGCCTCAGTCTTTGAATGTTTTATTATCAGAAATAAATGTTGCATTTCCATAATTGCATGTCAAACTATTGAGCTACCAAGTTTACTTCAGTTATGTTATAATTTTCAGATATTCAGTTAGGAGTAGTCTTTATACCGAGTTGGACTAGGGTCAATCATCCTCATAGTCCCAGAACTACGTGCCTCATAGCTTAAGTCCCCTTTGTGGGCATCAGTTTAGTGATCACGTCAGTCATGCATCTATGCCTCTAGCAAGGTATATTGGATCCTCCCGATGGGGCGTATACATCGGATTCCACATTTACTTCATGTGGTTTTATGTCGGTTATTAGTAGCTCCCACAGTTAGATTTTAGTGTATTGGCGAGGTTATTAGTTATAGTTCCATACTAAGATTCAGCATGTATAAACTTGGTCATTGCATTCAGTTAGTTCGCGTTCAGTATTTTCTGTGTAACATCATGCTCGTCTCATATTATTGCCCAGTTATTTGATTTGTTAAGTTATGTGTATTGTTCATCTTTATTCTATCTTGTATGCTCAGTACCTTTAAAGTACCGACTCATACTCTGCACTACATCTTCTCGTAATGTAGGTTCAAGTCCACAGCTTTCAGATCAAGCATAGATCAGTTCATGATCTCCAGTTCAGCAACATCAGTGGTGAGTCCTCATTCTTTGAGGTCGATTGACATGATCATCTTTTTCCTTTCAGTCTTTAGTTTTAGTTTTTTTCTAGATTTATATGGGGTATGTCCAGCATCTCTAGCCAGTTAGAGGTTTTATTTCAGACATAGTTAGATTCAGTTTTAGCTTTGGAGTTTGATATTTCAGTTGTCATTAAACTCATAGTTCTTTTATTCAGATATTAATGGGTATTACCCATCCTTTCAGTTTATATGTTATTTAAGCTTCCGCACAGTATTTTCTTAACTCAATTATCTTTAAGTATACTTATGATATACCATCAGGTTTAGCTTTGGGTCACTAGTGATCCTAGGTCCCGTGTCTTCGCCCAGGGAGTATCCTCGGGGCGTGACAAACTTTGTATCAGAGCACTAGGTTTAAGTGTCCTGGGATGTCTGAAAAGACACACTAAGTAGAGTCCTTTTCATGGGTGTGAAGTGCACCACATCTAATGAGAGGGAGGCTCCAAAGTGTTTTAGGAAAACTTCACTTTCTTGATATTCTTATCGTGTGTAAGGTGTGATCTCTTTCTAATACATTGCTATGCGCTTTTAGATCATGCCTCCTTGTAAATCATACAGAAGGAATATGAATGCACGCAATGCTAACACAGCTCCTCCAGTCCCAAATCATAAAGTTTCGAATGTTGAGTTTCAGAACTCCATTCAAATTTTGGCTCAGAGTGTGACCAACCAGAAAAACCAGCAGGTTCTAGTTCCTGCAAATGCTAGTGGTGGATTAGTGGAAGTCAGGGTTTGTGATTTTGTCAGGATGAATCCACCTGAGTTTTTAGGGTCGCAGATTGGTAAGGATCCCAAAAATTTCATAGATGAGGTCAAGAAGATCTTTGGAGTGATGCTAGTGACTGGAAATGATAGGGTGAAGTTAACATCCTACTAGCTTAAGGATGTATCTCACATCTAGTTTACTCAATGGAAAGAAAACAAGGTATGAGTTACAATTTCCAATAGAACTAGCAGTAGTGAATCCGGTCTTTCACATTTCGTTGTTGAAAAAGTGTGTGGGTGATCCAACATCTATAGTACCTATAGAAAGTGTGGTGGTGAAGGATAGTCTCACTTGTGAGGATGTGCCAGTTGAGATTCTTGATTGTTAGGTTCGAAGGTTGAGAAACAAAAAAGTTGCTTTAGTAAAGGTTTTGTAGAGGAGTCAGTCTGTAGAGGGAGCTACTTTGGAAGCAGAAGTAGCCATGAAGGCCAAGTATCCTCATCTCTTTCCTTCCGATTCCATTCCATCTTGTGGTAATAGTTCCTCTCCAATTTTGCAGTCATTCATACATAGATTGAGTCTTAGTATCATGTTCCTTTAGTCATACTTGCATTTTCACCGTATTTTCATGTTCTTGAAACTGAGTTCAGTTAGATTTCCGTTTCCAGTGTTTAATGGTAGGGTTTGTAGCTCTTTCCTTCAATATCCATCTAGTTTAGTCTTCATTCGAGCATGAATGTTCCTAAGGGGGAGATAATGTAACACCCCATATCCTAGAGAGACCAGATTGCAGATTCTAGAAGTTGCAGGTGCCACCGAAAGGCACCACCCATGAACCATAGGTGGTGGAAATAGCCCAGAATATATTCTAAGGCATGACCAATGGCCGGACCCATAGACCGTAGATCAAACCACAAACCGTAGTCCTAGTCCTTAGATCGAGGCCCCACAATCCCGTCTCTAAAGCCAAATGATGGTTGACCAGAATGGACAATCGGTCCATCCACGGTCCGTCGGTTGGTCTAACAACTTTTAAGTCAGGGGTCGTTTGGTCATTTCCTTATGTGTTGGACCCATAAACTACGTAGTTTTGGTCAGTTTAAGCCTAGTAACTTAATTAGAGCATACCCTAGTCAACTCATTCTCCAAAAAATAATCAAGTTGAATAAAACGAAGGAGAAAGAGTCGACCAAGCCCTAGTCCAAGAACGCAACAGGTTTTCATCAGTTTTAGCCCTGAAATTGAAATATTTCTCTGTGGAATTTGTCACCATGTATGTGGGATTACACTAGTGGATTCCTTTCACTCATTAGGTCCCTAGAATTCAGTCAGATTCTTGATTCCCTCCATATTATCTAGACCTAGGGTTTCTAGAATTTCACCATATTATTATGAATTAGTTATTTTAATGTTCTTAATCAGATTATCATGTAGTAGTATTGTTTTTGCCCAGATTCATGCATAAACTCAGAACCCTAGTTATGTAGTTCTTTTAGTTCATGAATTACATTAACTAGGACAGATAAATAGATATACATGCCTCAGTCTTCAAATATTTCATTATCAGAAATAAATGTTGCATTTCTAGGATTGCATGTCAGACTATTGAGCTATCCAATTTACTTTGGTTATGTTATAATTTTCACCTATTCAGTTGGGAGTAGGCTTTTACCGAGTTGGACTAGGGTTAGTCACCCTCATAGTCCCAGAACTACGTGCCCCATAGGTTAAGTCCCCTCTATGGATATCAACTTAGTGATCATGCTAGTCATGCCTCTATACCTGTGGCAGGGTATATTGGGTCATCCCAATGTGGCGTATACATCAGACTCCACAGTTAGCTCATGTGGTTTTATGTCGGTTATTAGTAGCTCCCACAGTAAGAGTTTAGTGTATTGGTCAGGTTATCAGTTACAGTTCAATATTCAGTTTCAGCATGTATAAACTTAGTCATTGCATTCAGTTAGTTCATGTTAAGTATTTTCAGTATAGCATCATGCTCATCTCATATCATTGCAAGTTATATACTTTGTTCAGTTATGTATATTGTTCAGCTTCATTCTATCATGCATGCTCAGTATCTTTCAAGTACTGACGCATACTCTACGCTATATCTTCTCGTGCTGTAGGTTTACGTCTGCAGCTTTCAGATCACGCATAGATCGATTCGTGATCTCCAGTTCAACAACATATGTGGGGAGTCCTCATTCTTAGAGGACGATTGACATGATCATGTTTTTCCTTTCAGTCTATAGTTTCAGTCTTTGCTAGATTTAGCTGGGGCATGTCCCAACATCTCTAATCAGTTAGAGGCTTTATTTCAAACATAGTTAGATTCAGTTTTAGCTTCGGAGTTTGATATTTCAGTTGTCATTAAACTCATAGTTCTTTTATTCAGATATTAATGGGTATTCCCCATCTTTTCAGTTTACATGTTGTTTAAGCTTCTGCATAGTATTTTCTTAACTCAGTTATATTTTAGTATGCTTATGATATGCCAGCAGGGTTAGCTTAGGGTCACGTGTGATCTAAGGTACTGTGGCTGCGCCTAGGGGATAGCCTCGGGGCGTAACATAAGTTGGGAATAAATTATTCGATTCTAGGTGAATTATAGCAAAAAAATTAAAGAAGAAAATTCGTCGGATAGTTCTGGGGGAGGGCTAGGGTAGCGCGCCCTAGATGTGCAAAAGGTTGAGTATTTGGGTTCAATGAAATTTAATTCATTTTTTAAAGTTTTGTATGCTTGAGTTAGTCTTCCACTTGTAGTCAGCCAGGATGAAGGTTCACTTCGGGATCAACAATGGTTCTCGAGTGCCGCCCACGTCCAGGGTGTGGGCTCGGGTCCTGACAAACTTGGTATCAGAGCACAGAGTTCATGTGTCCTAGGGTGTCTATGAAGCTGGGTCAGTAGGATCTTATTTATGGTTGTGAGGGCCCCGCTTCTATTAAGGAGGGACTATAGACATTTAGGAAGAGTTTCCCTTCTATCATACTCTTAATTGTGTAATAGAGCTATGTGATAGAGACTTATTCTAACTCGTGTATTTTTCTGTTCTTTCGACTACCTTTAATACTAGAGGTGGTTGAAAAGAAAAGTCAGTTCTTATCGATGAGTTATTCTTAGCAAAAATCTAGAGGAAGTCATGAGACTGCATAGGGGCTTCAGTGAAGCCCAAGAGTGAGTTAAGTGTTTAGTTTCAAAGGAATGCGCTCATGTTCATATGAATCGTGCGTTCAAGCTAAAAGCGAGTTGTACTCTCTTCTCTAAGCCCTGTTTCAGTTGAGATCCTTATGAGGATGTATGTTTAGAGCTTGGGTAGTGTTTTCATACCAAAAGGTAGCATGAATTACGAAGCTATGAGCAGTAGTAGTGAAAGTGCCCAGAGTTAGAGGAAGGTATGCAGAGGTTCAGTAATCTATGAAAGGGCGGTAGTGATGGGGCAAATTATGTTCTTGCAACCATACATCCAATTAGTTATAAGTAATGAGTTCCTTTATGAGTCGAATAAAGAATAATAAGCTTGTAGAGAGTTCTTGATAAGAGGAATAGTTACTAGTCACAAGTAGATAAAGTATATATATAATAAAAATAGAGTTGATGTCGATATGCCACCGTGTTAGAGGAGACTAAATATTTGTGTTGAATAAGAGAACAGAGTATTCCTGAAGTTAAACCGTATATAGAAAAATACAGAAAAATTAAAACTTCTTTTAAACCGTACAATCGAAAATATTTTCATAAAGCAAGCGGAAGTCTTTACTATTCTTTTGTGTCAAACAATCTAACATAACTCTTTGAATAAAATTCTTGGGACACAACCCATATAAAAGTCTAAAACATAAAGAAATGACATAAAGGGAAATAATGGTTATATCCTCGAAGCTATGAGGACTCACAAATTCCTCAACTTTTTTTGCACCTTAGAAACCTAGCCTTCAAAGGAACTCAATCTCTGCAACCCTACATTTGATTAGAATGTAGGCACAATATGCGTTAGTACAAAATGTACCAAGTATGATAACTACCACAACATCACAAGAGCATGTTAAAATGGTTAGTCAACATAAGACATAAGCATAAGAGATGATAACATAGTCATATCATGATCTCCAACATAAGCATCATACAATCATAAGTCAACATAAGACATAGTTAATGAGCATAAGAGATAAATCATGTTCATGGCATAGTCTCTACTTAGACCTTCTTACTACATTCTTTAACCCTTAGCCTTTCATATCCTAAGTGAACTACTTCACAAGCCACCTCAAAGCATACTTGTGAAATGCATGAACGGCAACCCATAATACCATCTACACTAAGTACCCCTCTTTGGTCATTCTTGGGCATGGTCCACATCCATATTCAAGACTTAGGTTTTCATATCATAAGAGCACTATACTCCTAAGTAACCTCAAGGCACACTTGTGCAAAGCATGAATGGCATTCCATAATACCACTCACACTAAGAATATCTTTGAAGTCACTCTATTCATGCTTACCATTCACAGGGGTCACTATTGACCTACTTCAAATAGGCAAGGAACTATCAATTTAAGTCAATCATATCATGGAAGGCAACTATAGCAACAATCCAAGCTAAGCATACATCACATAAGCGGACACTTCATAAGTAGCTTCAAGTCATGCTTGTGCCATGTAAGAATTGCATCCCATACTACCATTCACACTAAGTACTTCTTTAGGCTACCAACAACACGCATAACCAAAGGAAATCCATTCATACTAAAGTCATCACCACAATCTTTCACCTCACACCTACTAAGTCACCAAGTCATAGTTGGCATCACAACTAACATTCTCTCTCCCTCAACCCTTGCAACATAAAAAAATTTCTCAAAGGTTACACCCAAATGACCATCACATACGGAACAAGTGAAGACATTATAGAGAGAAACTCCATGGCACGACTAAAAGAATGAAGAAGTGAAACTTTCTTAGCACCCAATAGCCTCCTATTCATAATGTGGCGCGCTTCACATTATGAACAAGACTCTACAAGATGTGGTTTTGAGACAACCTAAGACCATCCCGGAAACTTTGCTCTGATACCAAGTTTGTCACGACCCGAGAACACCCTCTAGTCGTAACCGGCGTACTCGACCTCGAAGAGGTCTAATACAAGCCTTTTAGCATTCATTCATCGCATAAACACTAAAACCATAAGGAATTTAAAACTTTCTTTACCAAGAAAAACATTGCATAAAACAAATAGCAAGCGGAAGACTTTCTAGACTTTATACATGATGTCTCAAAACCATCTAATACTTTAGAGTACAAAATGCGGGACTAATCCCGTACACAACT
>JAJOOS010014236.1:0-34724 GCA_029582725.1 Solanum chiquidenum | reverse complement strand
TATGCTTTGTTATATGCCTATTCCAATTTGTCCTTTGTTACACCTTTTGTGGCCATGAAGTTTGAAATGTTAGTAGAGCCTTTATCGGTTTCTACCCCGGTTGGTGACTCGGTAGTGGCAAAAAGAGTCTATAAAAGTTGTCACAAATATTTGTCTTACAAAGTTACCTTGGTGGATTTGGTAGAGTTAGACATGCTATATTTTGATGTGATTTTCGGTATCGATTGGTTGCAGGCATGTTATGCCTCTATAGATTGTAGGACCCGCGTGGTCAAATTCCAATTCCCAAATGAGGCCATTTAAAAGTGGAAAATGGGAAATTCTATCCCTAGAGGTCAATTTGTTTCTTGCCTCAAAGCTAGGAAAATGATCTCCAAAGGGTGTATTTACCATCTTGTTAGGGTTATGGATGTTGAGTCCAAAACTCCTACTCTAGAGTCAGTTTTGGTAGTAAATGAGTTTTCGAAAGTTTTTCCCAATGATTTACCCGGTATTCCTCCCTAGCGGGAAATATATTTTGGCATTGATCTTTTACAGGAGACACAACCTATCTCCATTCCTCCTTATAGAATGGCTTTGGCTGAGCTGAAAGAGTTGAAGGAACAATTCAGGGATTTGCTAGAAAACGGGTTTATTCATCCGAGTGTCTCTCCTTGGGGTGCTCCGATTTGTTTGTTAGGAAAAAGAATGGGTCTCTTAGAATGTGCATTGATTATTGTCAATTGAACAAAGTGACCATTAAGAATAAATATCCTCTTCCGAGAATTGATGACTTGTTTGATCAACTTCAAGGGGCTAGCAATTTCTCCAAAATTGATCTTCGTTCGGGTTATCACCAACTAAGGGTGAGGTGGGTTGATATTCCCAAGACGGCCTTTACGACCCGGTATGGTCACTATTAATTTGTGTTTATGTCATTTGGGTTGACAAATGCCCCGACGGGATATATGGATTTGATGAATAGGGTGTTTAGACAATACCTTGATATGTTTGTGTTAGTGTTTATTGATGATATCTTGATCTATTCAAGGAGTGAGAATGAGCATGTTGACCATTTAAGAATTGTATTGCAAGTTCTTAAGGACCAACATTTTTTTGCATAATTTATCAAGTGTGAATTTTGGTTGAGGTCCGTAGCTTTCCGTGGTCATATTGTGTCAAGCAAGGGTATTGAGGTAGATCCTAAGAAGACCGATGCGGGCAAGAGTTGGCCTAGACCTCTAACTCCTTTCAACATTAGAAGCTTCTTGGGTTTGGCCAGTTAGTATATGAGGTTTGTTGTGGGTTTTCCTCCATTGCTTCTCCGTTGATGACTTTGACTCAAAATAAGGCTAAATTTGAGTGGTCTGAGACTTGTGAGAAAAGCTTCCAAGAGTTGAAAGATAGACTTACTTCCGCTCCAGTGTTGACCTTACTGGAGGGTACCGATGGTTTTGTTGTATATTGTGACACCTCTAGAGTGGGGTTGGGATGTGTGTTCATGCAACATGGTAAGGTGATTGCCTATGCTTCAAGGCAACTTAAGGTTCATGAGAAGAATTATTCGATCCATGATCTTGAATTAGCGGCAGTATTGTTTGCTTGGAAACTATGGAGGCATTACTTGTATGAGGTCCATGTGGATGTTTTCACCGATCACAAAAGTCTTCAATATGTGTTTAGCCAAAAAAACTTGAATCTCCAACAAAGAAGGTGGTTAAAACATTTGAAGGATTATGACATGAATGCCCTTTATCACCCCGCCGAAGCTAATGTAGTAGGGGCTGCACTTAGTAGATTATCCATGGGTAGTGTAGCTCATGTAGAGGACTAAAAGAAGGAATTGGTTCGTGAAGTACATAGATTAGCCTGGTTAGGTGTCCAACTAATAGATTCCCCTAAGGGTGGTGTCACGGTTCATAATGTCTCCGAATCGTCCTTTGTGGTATATGTGAAGTCTAAACAAGACCTTGATCCAATATTAGTTGAGTTGAAAGAGTCGGAACTCAAGAACTCCGTTGAGGCATTCTCTCAATAGGGAGATGGGGTACTTGGGGTACCAAGGTTGATTATGTGTTCCGGATGTTGATGGTTTGAGGTAGAAATTTTTAAAAGAGACTCATGGTTCTAGCTATTCTATTCATCCGGGAGCCACCAAGATGTATCGTGATCTACATAAAGTCTATTGGTGGTATGGTATGAAAAAAGATATTGCAGAATTTGTAGCCAAATGTCCTAATTTTAAACAAGTTAAGGTTGAGCACCGAAGGTTGGTAGGCTTTTTGCAAGATATACCATTCCCAGATGGAAGTGGGGAGAGGTAAATATGGATTGTATTGTGGGTTTGGCTCGTACTCGAAGGAAACATGATTCTATTTGGGTCATTGTTGATAGAATGACAAAATTAACCCACTTTATTCCTGTTAAGGTATCTCACTCGGCGGAAGACTATGCCAAGTTGTATACAAGGGAGACAGTAAAGTTACATGGAGTTCCTATATCCATCATTTTGGATCGGGCTACTCAATTTACTTCACACTTTTGGAAGTCATTCCGAAAAGGGCTTGGTATAAAGGTGAAGCATAGCACCGCTTTCCACCCTCAAATGGATGGTTAAGCGGAACACATTCATACTTTAGAAGACATATCGAGGGCGTGTGTTATAGATTTCAAAGGAAATTGGGATGAGCACTTGACGTTGATAAAGTTTTCCTACAATAATAATCACCACTCAAGTATCGGTATGGCTCCTTTTTAAGCCTTGTATGGTAGGAGATGTAGGTCTCCAGTTGGTTGGTTTGAAGTAGGTGAGATTGCTCTTATTGGTCCCGAATCGGTTTATGAGGCTATTAAGAAAGTACGGCTCATTAGAGAGAGGTCGAGAACGGCTCAAAGTAGGCATTATGCTGATGTGAGGAGAAGGGACATAGAATTTGAAGTTGGCGATTGGGTCTATTTGAAAATCTCCCCTATGAACGGTGTGATGAGGTTTGGCAAAAAGGGGAAACTTAGTCCCCGGTATTTAGGCCCATATTAAGTTTTGAAGTGTATTGGTAAAGTTGCCTATGAGTTGGAGTTGCCAAATTAGTTTACCCCAGTTCATCCGGTATTTCATGTTTCTATGCTTAAAAGGTGTATTGGGGACCCGGTGTCCATTATTTCATGTTTCGATGCTTAAAAGGTGTATTGGGGACCCGGTGTCCATTATTTCATTTAGAAGGGTTAGGAGTTGATGAAAGCCTTTCCTATAAAGAGGTTCGGTAGAGGTCCTTGACCGATAAGTCAAGAGATTGTGAAACAAAGAAGTAGCTTCCATGAAGGTCTTATGGAACAATGATTTAGTTGAGGGTGATACTTGGGATGCCGAGACTAATATGAAGTCCCGGTATCCTCATCTCTTTCCTTCTACTTCTAATCAAGCTTGAGGTAAGTAGTTCCTCTTGAGTTTAAGTGTTTTGGGATTCATGTGTGTTATATGAGTTTTTCCATGATTTCCTTACGTTATGCATGTTCTTGATGAAATTCATGTTTAGTAAGAAATTGAGTTCCCTTGATTTATTTTCCTCATATTGTTGTGCATTTAGTATGAGTTGCCTATTTGACTTCATGTGTTGTGTTTATGAACATGCTTTAGTATGCTTTTGAGATTATTGGCATATTGGCTCCATGATGTTGTGTTGAGCATTATTGTAGTTGGATAAGGTAGTCCCTTCTATGAATATTGGAAATATTGAGTTTCATGCATATTGGGTTGTTAGATGTAGTTCCTACTCCCTTGTATTGCATTGATTATGTTTTGAGATGGAGTTGATGTTTCCTCCTTTGATTATGCATTATTTTGATGTTTCATGCATGGTGGGCTCTAGTCTTGAGTCTTTAATTCTGTAAGGTGTCTAGAGCACCATTCTATGACGAATGTTCCCAAGGGGGAGATAATGTAACATTCCAGAATGTAGTAGCCTAAACTAGAGCCTAATGTAAGGGTTAGAGTCGTAAATAACTCCCGATATAGAAAATGAGTGTTTTTGGGTTATTACGTCAAGGTACGACCCCCCAAGGACCAACCATGGGTCCTTAAGGAGGACCCTTCAAAGAGTGAAGAAATAGGACTGGGGCAGTCCACCCACTAGGGGGAACGAAGACCAGTAGGTGGACCCACACCTCGTGGGTCATTGTTGTTGGTCAAGCCCCCCAAAAACAGGCTGCAGACCACAGTTGCCCAGCACGGGCTGTGGTCCCACCCACGATCCGTGGGTCCGCAGTTGTAGGTCACCCCTAAAACTGTCTTTTGGCAGTTAAGGTTAGGGGTCTTTTTGGGATTTCCTTTCTAATTAATGGTTTTGTGGTGTCGTTTTAAGCCTATTTTAAACACCTATATAAGTATTTTTCCCACCTAAAATAATTCATCTAAGATCATAATTCATAAAATTCCCAAATCAAAACCAAATCCTCTTCTAAATCTTCTCTCTAAAACCCCAAGGAAGAAGAAAAAGAACATCAAATTAGGGCTTGAAGAAGGGGCCTTTCTCACACTATTTTGTTGGATTTCTTCACCTAAAGTATCATAGTCTTTGATTCATGATTAACTTTCATCTACGAAATCCTCAAACTCTCCAATTCAAATTAGGAAATTCCCTAAAAGCTAGGGTTTATCACTCCAAGTCATGGATTCTTTCTAAAAACGTTTTCATTGATTTAATTATCACATATTATGATTGAATTGTTGATTATTATATTTTTTATGAGAAAAGCTTCCATGAATCCATTAAACCCCCATAACCCTAATTTATGACTTGTGATTTGGGTGAATTGTAGTAAGATGAATACTATGAAATTGTACTTGTAGTAGTTTAGTTATTTGAATCATGTTACCATCCATATCTAATGTAGTGATTCTAGCGAGATTGGTTGAATGCGATCTATAGTCCTTGAAGGGCAAAGCACGAGAATTAGCTATGTGTATGAGACTTGCGTATATGCATTTGAATCACTTTGAGAGTAAGGTGAATATACTATGATCTAATTGTTGTGTTGATTGGATGATTATCCTCATGTACACACTTAGGTATGAATATACTATAATGGGAAAGGTTTTTCACATGTAGTGATTCTAAGGTTTGAAGACTAGTCTCACCTAATGAATCTAGGAGCTTTAGTATAAGTTATATTGATTGAGTGTCAAGACACCCTTCCATAATTATCAACTTAAGGAAAGACTTAATATGAAATCAATGGGAATTAATGCTTAGCACCGAGAGGATATGACTATGAGATGGAAGCTTATACGATAGTGGAGTCCGGCTTTGTGAATAGGTTCCTTTTACACTCGTTGAGTTCGGGTTCCTAAAGTAGTTATCTCATGAGATGAAAACCTTCTACTTTAGTTGAGTTCGGATTTATAGAAGAAGTCTCCTTATCCCATAAACTATGTGCCCACATATATCTTTAGTTAGTGGATCCACTTAAGCTAAAAGCGTGGTTCTACCTTAGGCAAGTAGGACAACCCCTTTTCGGTGTTGGGTAGACACCAGATTCCATGATTAAGCTCTCATGGTCTATGTCGGTTAAAGCTAATCCCACTATGATAATATGAACTAGAATTTGAGTTATGAACTATAGTTACTTAATAAGCTTACCTTAGTGTGGGTAGGATTATGGGATATTTTTCATACATTGTACAAGGATGCTTTGAGGTTATTTATGGTTTGTTTCCATTATAATACGGTGATTAATATGTTGAATATGCTTATATCTTGTGAATTTACACTAATTTTCATGATGAACTCAAAACTTGGTAAAGAGCAAACATTTCAACTGAAATGTCCTTTTGAGCATGATTTCAAGGATTTATATGCTTGGCTATCATACTTGGTGCATTTTTGTACTAGCCCATATTTCTTCTACATTTTTCCATGAAGTGTAGGTTCCGATGTTTGAGATGTTCTTCCTTTGATACAAACTTGGATCGACTATTCTCCTTGCTTGTGGTGAGTCCTCATGGATCCGAGGACGAGCGATATCTTGTTGTCCTTTCCTTTCATTGTATTAGACTTTTGGATTTCTATTATAAGGGTTGTGACCCTATTTGAGACTTCAATTGTAATAGATGGCTAAATGAGACAATATCTAGACTTCCGCTTTGCTTTTATGAAAACTTCTTAAGTCTTGAAATGTGTTTTTACTCTTATTGTTTTAATGATTTATGTTATGATATGCTAAGTGGCTTACATAGTGCCTTTAGGGGTATTATTTTCCATGTTACGTCTAGGGGGTACCCTTGGGTCGTGAGTCTTCCAAAAGTCTTTTACAAATGTTTTAACTTTATTTTAAGACTTGAGTTTTGAGTTGAGTAAAGATTGAAATTCATTTCTTCAAAAGAGTATATCGGGACTATGTATTCCCAAAGAGTAAAATGTTTTCACATTTAAACAAGAAAGAAACTTTGATTTCCAAAAGAGCCTTTGAACTAGTTTTTAGTCAAGAGTAAATGCTTTTACAATTAAGCAAGAGAGGAAACTTTGAATTTCAAGAGGAGCCTTTGAGCTAGTTTTGAGAAATTATCTCAAACCACAGAAAAATGAATGTTTTCAAACATGAGAGCTAGTATTATATTTTGGGGGTAGTATTGAGCACCGATATGGGGGAGAGTTCAGACAACTCCCAGCCCCCATATGCCATGTAGCCGCCATGGATAGAAAAGGGTCATACTTTTTAGATAATTCTTAGTGCTTTTTAGCATAGACTAGTGGATCCACTTAGTAGTCGGGTTCTATACCCATGGCAAGGTATAAAACGACCCTAGCAGCGTGAGGAAAAACACTATATCATTACTATAGCTCTTAAATGATGGTTGTCTGTTAAAGAAACTCCCACGAAAGTATTTTGTATTCTTATATACACAGAAGTAACTTGTATTTTTACATACACTCATAGTTTACATTGTATCCTTGCATACATACACATTTATTATTGTATTTCTAAATCCACAGAGTTGCTATCCATGTTTTAAAAAGCTTTTCTTTATATTGCACTTGTTTATACTACTTAATATTGAAATGAGTTCAATTCAGTTGAGTTGAGTTGAGACCAGGTTTGTTCTTTAGTTCCTTTCAAGCTTATGTCTTATTTTAGAATTCCCCTCGCATGCTCCTACATTTAATGTACTGATGCCATTTGGTCTGCATCTTTTCATGATATAGATAAAGGTAACCAGGATCAACATCCAATGCTTCTTGATCTAGTTGAGCCTTCAGAGTTATTGGTGAGCCTCCTTGCTTTCGGAGGATCCCTTTTATTCCTTTCAATATTTAGTTCATTAGGATGTAGTGGGTGTTGTCCCGACATCCATCTCAGTTATTAGAGGCTTCATAGATAGACAGTCAGTTAGTTCATTTGTCTATACCTTATTATTGGCTTATGTTTTGGGACTTGAGTTTGCCTTATTAGCCAGTGGAATGTTCCTTTATAACATTCTAGTTTATTACATACACTTATCTTTGTTTAGTAAAAGTCTTTCGTTGAGTAAGTAAGCCAGGACAAGGGTTCGCTTGGGGCCAGAAATGGTTCTCGAGTGCCAGTCCTGCCCAGGGTGTATGCTCGGGGAGTGACATTTGTGTTCTTAGTTTTATTCCTTAAAGTTGAATAACAAGTTAATCGCGGTTTAGACGTTGGCAAGCCTGTACTTTTCCTTTGGATTAGCTCAGACTGTGTGTGTCGTAGAGCCAGACTCGGAGGATGTTCCCATTGCCAAGCCTAGAGGAATAAAATCATTTATAAGATTAGTGAAAAGGGTAACAATAGCTACTACACAAAGAAATTATTATTCTGGAAGTAACCTTTAAAGTACACATTTAAGCCCAAGGATAGTGTTCTTCTTCCCGCTAGATTTTCAATCCATTTAAAATGAATTAACCTACACATCCAAATATTTTAAATAGTATTAACATCTCTCCCACCTCTAATAAAATTTCAAAAATTGAAAGTGACCTACAAATTTTGAATATTTCAAAAGAACACTTTAAAAAGGTTTATAAAACTGAACACGTTGATTTCATTAAAAAATATAATATTTAGACTTACGAGTCTCCTATTGCTATTAATAAAAATATTGAGACTATTAAATTGGTAGCAGCTAACGATATTAATAGGTATAAGAAAAATTATAAATTTCTTCATATAGGACTTGTCCAAGTAGCAGACAAACCATTATATAGATTGGGCTTAGATGTACCCATATGTCTTCTCTTAACAGACAATAGGTTATTAAACTTTGATGATTCATTATTAGCAGTACTACAAAGTAACCTTGGCAATGGCCCGGTAAACTTTAATTGTTATCCTAATTATTCAATCGATATTAATGATCAAAACGTAATTGACACATTAACATTAAATGTTAAAACTAAAAATATGAATTGTAAGGCTAATACTAGAGAAATAGCCATAATATCTAGAGCATATTATAGATTAATGAAAATTACCTTAGCCACTAAGGCTAAAATGGTAAGTAATAAAAAAGTTACCATGCTCATGGAAGCAAATCATAACCAAAATAGCACCTTTGTCCTAAGATGATAAAATGAGATGACGTATTGACAAAAGATGATTGGCATTTTGACTCCATAACGCAGCGAGAAATTGAAGAAGAAAATTCAAACATTGACCAAGTAATTCAATTTCCTGATGGATTAATAGATTTAAAATGTATAAGATCCCAATCTTGTAGTCAAGTCTCTTCAAGTAGAAGAATGTTATTTTCTAGACTTTCTTTCTCCATAAAGAAGGAGGAAGATGAAATATCCTTAGAAGAGATAGATAAAAAACTAAAGGGGGTAGATTTCTCAGAAACAATTACCAAAGTAGAATATGAACTTAGAAATCCTAAACCCATAAAATTTACAAGTCCCACGGCTAGTAAAATTCAAGAAGTAAAAGACTCATTAAGCATGAGTAGATTAGATGAGCCTTTTGAATCATATATTAAATATTTAGATAAACTTTGGACTAGTCCAGAAAATTCCATTAAAAAACAATGGTATTGACAAATATATTCTTTATATGAAAGATTAGCCTTTAGAGATCAATGGTTCAATGATATGAAAAGATTAAAATGTAATATATAATTTTTTAGATGGTTTGGATGCACAGGAAAATTAGACGACCAAAATGAGTTATTAAATATGCTTCTTAATAAATGGTATACAACAAACAATAAAGTAGTTGAATCTACAATTCCCCCATTAGAAGAAATTACTTTACCAGTAGAGGGTAAAGTAATTACTGCCTCACCCTTTACAATGGATATAAAAGACACAAAAGGTGATCCCACAAATAAGGATATAAATAAAATACTGCAACAAAATAATTATACAAATCAACTACTTTACTTGATCTCTAATCAAATCTTAGGAGCGGATAATAAATCAGATATTAAGGATAAACCAAGCTCCTCCTACAAGGATAAAAATAAGAATTTAGAAACTAGCCCAACATTTAAATTACCTGAACTTCCCAAAGATAAATTTCCTAACATTCAGGAAAATCTTGAAATTAGTGAGGAACTTATAGGAATAATTAATGAAAAGTTAAAATCCAAGGCCATAAATACTTTGTCCAAAGATAATGATAATGAAATTAATAAGTTAGGTTCTAATTATTCCACCAAAATGAATTATTACAAGAGACCTTCCTTTCCGGATATGTAGTATGAAGAAAAGGAATTATATCTCATACTTCACACTCTGAAAGTGAAATTGCGGAATGGAATATTGATGGACTCACGAAACATCAAATATATAATAAATTACATGAAATGGGTATGTCCATCACGACATATAAGATGAAAAATTTATCTGATAAACAAGCTGCTACTTTAATTAATGTCGGATTTACTGGCACGTTAAAGAATTGGTGGGACAACTTCTTCACCGGAGATAATAGGCAAAAGGTAGTAAATGCCACTACTACTATCCCTATAAATAAAACTGAGGCTGGAGGGCAAACTATTGAAAATCAAATTCTAGAAGATGCCACTGCCAGCTTAATTTATAGTATAGCTAAACACTTTATAGGCGAACGTCAATTCTTTCAAGATAGAAGTTTAGAAATATTATCTAATCTATCTTGTCCAAAGTTAGATGATTTTAGGTGGTATAAAGATGTTTTCATGAACAAAGTTATGATTCACAAAGACTGCAATCATGACTATTGGAAAGAAAAATTTATTAGTGGTTTACCAATACTATTTGCTGAAATGGTTAGGATAAAATTAAAAGATAGGTTTGAAGGAAAAATTCCTTATAATCAATTAACCTATGGTGACCTCATAAGTTTTATAAATATTATTGTATTAGAATTATGTATAAATATGAAACTTAAAAATTAACTAAAAAGGATAGTAAAATATCACAAAATGAACTCGGAAAATTTTGTCAAGACTTTGGTTATATTAAATTATCTGCCCCATCAAAAGAGGCTTCTAAAAGAATTAAAAGGAGTCATAAGAATGACCAGAAATCGGAAAGACCCCGCCATTACAAAAAGAGGTTCAAAAAATCTGACCATGACCTAAGTAAAAATAGATTCGAAAGAAACAATACTGACAGGTGTTGGGGCTGTGGAAAAATAGGACATTGAGCCAAAGATTGACCAACCACTAATAAAAGGAAAGACAAAATTAATATGTTAGAATTATAAAAAGAAGTTAATAATAAATTATATTCTATTCTAGAAGAAAATAAAAACAACTCCTCCTCCGATGAAAATCTTAGCGATGACAATCAGCAAAATATAGCCTATAGTTCTAATGATAGTAAGTCATCAGACCATTGTGAATGCGGCAGTGCAATTTGCACCTCCAAAAATTATTCCATAAATGTCATCACTAGTAGTAATAAAGAAACATTCTTTGATATGATAGATCATTTTGAAGACCCTGATTTTAAGAAAAAATACTTAATTGCCTTCAGGGATTTGTTCTTGACAAACAATATGATAATAGAACTATTAAACCTTTTGATATGACAAGTGTTTTAAATAAATTTAAACAACCAATTAAATCTGAAACAACTTTACAAAGTATTCAGAAAGAATTATTACAAATAAGAGATGAAATAAATAATATTAAGCAGAGACTTAACACCCTAGAAATCGAAAAAATTACTAATGAAATATTAATTGATCTACCACCTAATCAAGAACAAGAAATATATAAATCCAAACCTGGAAAAAACATTAAAAGAAGTACAATCTCTCGAATAGCCTCTATCTAATACAATTACGGCTGTAAGACCGCAAAACTACCACATACCTATCACATTAGTTATAAATAAAAGTTATGTCATTCATAAATTTCATTATTGATACAGGCCCAGATCAAAATTGCATTATTGAGGGATTAATTCATAATAAGTATATAGATAAAGGCACTACCCGGTTATTCTCCGCAACAGGGGAAAAACATAAAATAAATTAAAAATACCGGAAGGCACACATATGCAATGATGAAATTTGTTTCATGAATGATTTCATGATAACCAAAGACATAAATGAATAAATAATATTAGGTATTCCTTTCATCACCCAAAAAGGCTTTATACTTCCCAATTAGATGGCATCCATACCAGTGTACTAGGAAAGAGTCTTATATTCCTCAGTATGTCAAAAGGTGAGAGTAATTTCATAAAGGATAAAAATATCTTTAAAATAAATTTACTTTCACACCAAAAAAATTATACAATAAAAATTATTAAACCTTCTCCTCCTCCTAGATTTTACTTAGCCTTCTTTGTTATAGCACTAGGAGTTACCCAATTTCAAAATAATTTAAATAATGATTGCAACGCATATCAATATATTTTTAATAAAAATTATATATTTTCTAGATGGAAAATTTTATCATCCAGCCTTGATTTTCAAATAAGGAAATTTTTATTTTTCTCTTGTCTCCTTTCCTGCTATGATTTGATTTCAATTGGTATTTGGCGATTCCAATTGGTATCTAACCTTTTTCACTCTTCTGCTCGCAGATGGTTAATACTAGATTCAACGGCGTTAGGCATGCAGCTTCCATCAATGTTCCATCTGAGGAATCTATAGCGAGAGGTCGTAGTCGAAGAAGGGGTAGAGGAACAACTAAGGCTAAAGGTCGTGGATGAGTAGCGCCTGCTGGGAATGGAGCTCCTGTTGAGAATGCTCATGTGAATGAGAACCCTCCTGCACAACATGAGGAGATTGAAGAGGATAATGTTGATGTTGAAGATGTTGAAGATGGGGAGGAGAGGAAGTGCAGGCTAGGACTAGAGGTGTTCCTCCTTTGGATCTAGTGTTAGCTCAACATATCATGTCGTTCTTAAAGGGATTGGTTGGTCCTGGAGTGCTTATTTCTGCTCATGCAACTCAAACTCCTACTAATCCTCCTGTTGCTAGCACTGCGCCCAAGACGGGTGGAACGGGAGGTAACGAGGCTTTCTTTCATCCTTTTTTGGGTTCTGTTATGACAAGTAATAAGCATGAAATGTTGACTAAGTTTCTGAAGCTAAAGCCCTTTGTGTTTCTTGGTTCTGAGAATGAGGATGCTTATGAGTTCATTTTGGATTGCTATGAGAGGCTTCATAAATTAGGTATTGTTCATCAGCATGGGGTTGAGTTTGTGTCTTTCCAACTTCAAGGTGAGGCTAAGCAGTGGTGGAGAGCTTATATGGAATGCAGATCTTCTACTTTACCTCCACTTACTTGGACCCAATTTCATGTTCTATTTCTAGAGAAGTATGTGCCTAGGATTTTAAGAGTTCGAAAGAAAGATGAGTTTATTGCTTTGGAGCAAGGTGGTATGACTGTGGCTGCTTATGAGGCCAAGTTGCATGCTTTGTTTAGATATGCTACTCAATTGGTGACTACTTAGGAAGAGAGAATTCGGTTATTTATTAGGGTATTAAATTATGAGTTGCAAGTATTATCTGTTCATATGACTTATGCAGGGAGAAGCTTTAATGAGGTGACAGACTATGTTAAGAAAGTGGAGGGGCTGAGGCGAGACGGTCAAGCTAAGGCATGGGCAAAAAGAGCCAAGGACTTAGGTAACTTTCAAGGTTCTTATTCAAAGGGGTCCGGAAGGCCAACGGTTGCAGCCAGCCAATCCAGTCCGACATGCCCGCCTCTACAAGTAGTTACTCGGAAACTCCATCTCATAATTTTTAGGATAGCCAGGGAGTCGTGTCTTCGACATGAGACATACCATCTTTTGATTGTACTTGTTACAACTGTGGAGAACCTGGACATATGAGGAGATATTGTCCCCACCCACATGTGTTAGATTTCGGGCAGTAGCAGTCTAAAGTAGTGGTACATGCAGGAAATGGTAATAATGGTTGAGGGCATCCACAAAGTGGACGACGAGGTAATCAGTGAGGCTATGGAGGTAGAGGAAATGGTAATGTAGGTAGAGGTAATGTGCAACAAGGCAGGGAAGTGGTTCGTCAAGATGATAGGGATCAGTGTTATGCCTTTTCGGGCAAGAATAAGTAAGAGGTGTCAGACGTGGTGATCACATGTACTATTCTTGTCTGTGACCGGATGTCTAATATGTTATTTGATCCGTCTTCTACTTATTCTTATGTATCTGTGCGATTTGCCTCAGATATTTTTATGATTTGTGATATACTTGATGCCCCTATTCATGTTTCTACCCTAGTTGGAGAGTCAGTCATAGTTACCCATGTCTATCGTGCTTGTTGATGAGTCCACAAATTGGACTCATTTAGGGCTATATTTTGATAGAATTAGTGTCCTCAAATGCATATTTTGTCTCAATATCTGATGAAAACCCTTAAGTTTCAGGTATTTCGAGTTTAAGAGAAAGCATGGACACTACTTAGCAAAAAGAAACAAAGGCAGCTGAAAGAATGAAGAAATGAATATCTGAGACTCACCGAACCTGTTCGGCGAGTCACCAAATGGTCTTTTCCTCACCTTCTGTTGTAGTGTGCTGAGCCCTCAAGGAAATGATCAAATCGGCTGTGAAAAGGAGCAGCCGATGTGTCACCGAGCAATTCTACGAAGTAGTACTATGTCGCCTAAATATCTAAAGCACGACGATGCTGAAGGCTAACACAAGACGGCGATGAACTAAATCAAAGGTAGGATGACCGAGTTGATCAGCGATTCAAACTAACTTCGTTGAGTAATCCTTTCCAGCACAGATTTTTGAAAAATATATATACTCGTTGAGAATTATTATTCTGGGATCGCATTTTCAGCTTTGAACAATAATTTTTCAAACTTTGCTTCTATTTTTGAGTTCTAAGTTTGGAGACGGTTTTGAAGAACTTGAAGGTTCAAAGGGTTTCAACTCTAAGATTTTGGACTTGGGTCTTGTGGATTCTTCACTCTTTACTTGTTGTGAGACTTAAATCTTCATACCCATTTGAATGCAAACTCATATTGGTATAAATTTCTATCTCTTATACATGTCTAGCTAAAACCCCAATTCTTGGAGTGTGATTTTGTGAATATGGGTTATGTTAATTGTTGGGTCTTGCTTGCCGATAGTTTAATCGTTGTTTAAATGTGATTTCGTTTAGTAGTTGTGTTGGAACTTAATGAAATTATAGTTGCAAATACTATTTAACCTTTGTATTTTCGGCTTGCTAAAGAGAGAGGCCGTAAAACTAAGACTACTAAATTGATGGCCGGTGGGATTGGGTTGACATGAGGTTCAGCTCGAGAGAGTGAACCTTAGTCCTTCTCCCAAACACTCAGCTCGAGAGAGTGATTGGGCTAAGGCGGAGGCTGTTCTTCATGCGGTACTTGAACACCGAGTTGATTCGGGGTAAGTTACTCGAGAGAGAATTTACCCCCACTATGGTCTAGCCTAGTCACAAATACTCAACGAATTTACTATCAAAAGCATGTACCCAATGATCTAGTTAACCCGTATTCCTATCACATCCCAAGAATCTCCTCTCCTTGCTTAGTACTCTTTGCATTTTCACTGATTTTTGCATACTTGTTACAAACCCCATTGTTAATTGACATTTTGTGTCACTCCTTAGATTTAGTATGTTTGTATTCGACAATGTTTTTAGCTATAACTAATTAGAACTTAATTTTATTTTTCTATTAATTCTCAAGCCCACTCCATTGGGACTCGACCCCAACTCTTAGTTGGGTTACTTTACTATTGTACGATCGTAGACACTTGCATTGGAAGTTGTGTCTTGATTACGCAAACATCAAAATGGCGCCGCTGCTGGGGAGTGGTGTTACTTTTGAATTCTTAGTTTAGTAAAATTTTTGTTCTTCTTAGTTGTAGTTCACTTATTTAATTTTCAGTTTCGTTTATTTTATTTATGTTGAAAATAGAAAGCATGAGTGTTAATGGGAGCAACAGCAACCAAGTGTGCCACCAAGACGGCATCGAAAATTTCAACGATGTCCAAGAGCCCAACATTAATGACCCCCATCTCATGGGATGTATTAGGGCCATCCGTTTACCTCCAGCCGAGGGAAATGCAGTGTTCCACATAACGAGCACTATGTTGTAATTCTTGCAACTAAAGGGACTTTTCAGTAGATTGGCTCATGAGGATCCTCACGAATATTTTCAAAACTTGGTGGATATGTGCGGACCATTCTTTTTCAAAAACATCTCTCATGAGTCTGTTCGGTTAAGGCTATTTCTATTCTCGTTGATGGGAGAGGCGTGCAAGTGGCTGGTGGAGTTGCCTCGTGAATCCATCACTTCTTGGGAGGAATTGGTAATCGCATTTAATGTACGATTTTTCCATCCGTCGAAGATGATGACTCTTTGGGATAGTATCCAAAGCTTTAAGCGTTTTGGAGGGCGAGCCAATCCATGAAACTTGGCTTCAATTTAAAAAGTTGGTGCTACAATGCCCGACTCATGGTCTTCTCGACAGTGTCTTGCTACAATACTTTTACCGAAGCATAGATTTGGTAAACAAAGGTGTCACTGATCAACTTTCACCTGGAGGCCTGATGCAGCAACCGTATGTAGTAGCAACCCAACTCTTCGATGGCATGACGACCATCAATAGGGCATGGAACACTCGTGAAGACCAAGTCTCCCCTCTCACATTCAAGCTATCCAAGGAGCGGATGGAAAAAGATAATGAGAGAAACCAAAACAAGGCCAAGATCATGACACATCTTGACATTTTATCTAAAAATGTCATGTGGGATGGTGCCCGTGGTGTCAATGTTGTGGGGGTCAGGTGTGCAAATCTTGAGGAAGCAAAATTTGAAGTCGTGTATAATGAGGAAGTGAACTTCCTAGTCAACCAAGGTGGTGGTTATCATTTAAACTATGCAAGGCAGGGTGGTAACCAAGGTTGGGCTAGAGATGAGGGATGGAAGGATCGTGAATGGAGAGACTGAAATCCTAATTGGAAGGATGTGGAGAAGAAAAGGTATGTGCCTCCCCACGAGTGCCAAAAGCCAAAGGATTCAGAGGGTGGTAGGTGTGATGATATTCTTTTTTGTATCCTCAATAAAGTTGAAGGGTCAGACAAGATCTTGAAATAGATGAAAGAGGATGTGTCGACCCTTAGCTAAATCGTTACCTCTCATTCAGTATCAATCAAGCAGCTGGAGACCCAAATGGGTCAGATGTCGTCTCACCTAAATCCGAGACTGAAAGGGGGTTTGCCTAGTGACACTATTGTCAACCCCAAAAGTGAGGTTTGAAGGTGGACTTGGGTCATGCCATGACGTTAACTAAGGCAATGTTTGGGAGGCAACCCAAAACCATTTATTGCTTTATTTTGCTTTGGTAAAATAATGGCGTGTTGATTGTGCAGATGGAAGTGTGGAGAGTGAATGAAAAGTGCAGATTGGTGAGTTACAAGTCAATTCTGCGAATCGCTGAAGGGTTCGGCGACCCCGAACCAGACCATCATTAGACTCAAGACAAATTTACATTGGAGGCTGTAAAACTCGTCGACCTTAGGAAATTATTGCCGAATCACTAATCATGTCAGCGATCTCAACGGAGACCACCGTTTGGACTCCTACAATACATGGAGGTTATGCAAAATTCAACGAGGCAAATGACTACTTGGCGTTACGCCGAATATTTTAGCGATCAGGACTAATGTCGTCGAATGGGCGAAAACTGGATGGTTTTTCAAGCCAATGGTTTAAAAGTTTCAAACTCATTCCCTTTCCCTCACTTTTTCATCTTCCCAAACTCACACCTGCACTCTAGCTTTACATTTCTTGCATTTTTGGAGTATTTTTAGTATCAAATTGTGCTAGGAGTTGGATTACATTTGTTCCTAGCATCTCAACATCCATTTGATCGGCATAAAAGGTTGGTACTTCAAACCCCGTGTTCATTTTTTCGAAATTATACTTATTTGCAATTTGTTAATCTTTGTTGAATTCTGCTGGGCCTCTCTGATTGGATCAGATTGCTTAATTGCCTATTCCTAATCGATAACTCTTACTTGAATGGTGAAATCCCTCTTTCTAGTGCGTTAAGTTAAATTAATTTGCAATAGGGAGTGCTTTTAACTTACGGGTCTTAGTCAGATTTGTGCTGTAGGAGATTCAATTGCACTTTCGAGGGTTGCGGGTATGATTTCAAGAAGTTGGGTTGACAATAGGCACGACGAGTCATTTCAGCGAGCTGAGACGAGCTCACCGAACTACTCAGCGGTTCACCTAGTTACCCTACCTCGCCTTCGATATCATGCTTTATGTGTTGTGACTTCTGTACCTTTCGGCGAGAAGCATGAGGTCGCCAAAAGCACTCAGTGAAAGTCTTATTTTTCACCCTTTGTCTGCACCCCTGACCCCTTCTAAACTATAACTTTCGACGGACACCCCTTTATTTGTCGAATGGAGTGTTACGTCTGCCTGCAGCTGATGGTCTTCGGTTTGCTTGTCGAATATTTCCTATCTTTATTTCAAGGCTTTGCAGACATGGTCAAACCAAAAGTTACAGGAAGAAATATGCCACCCCGACATATAAAGGTACAAAACTCCAGAAGAGAAACAGGAATGACAGATCACCCCAAAGCAAGGAGCGAGAACAAGAAAGCCAGTTCCAGTAGAAGGATTCCTATTGACCCTAATGTCCCTTCGTGGGCTCGAGGGTTCATTAACGCGATACATGCCTTTGGAGCAGCTCACGATTTGGACAATATGGCTAAGGCTAATATCGCTGCAGCAACTGAGGCAAATATAAAAAATGAAAACTAGAGCCAGAATGACAACACTCCGAGCACTGATTCCCAGATAGATGGACAAACTACTTAGACAGGATCCCCTCTTTACCTCTCTCTTTGTCTTTCCTTATTTTACCTTTTGGATTCTGTGTTATTTGCATTTGAGGACAAATGTTTTTGTTTGTGGCGGGGTGAGGCCCACCTTTGTGTGCTATTTGTGAATAGTGTTTTGTTTGAGTATTTGGATTATGAGCTATAATGTTGTGTTAATACTATTTTAAGTCTCAGTTTCGATCAATACCGATGACTTGAATAGCGCTCATGATCGAACAAATATAAATATGCAGCTACGATGAGGCAAAATGTGGTTGCATAGACAATATGTGAACTATTTGCATCTCATTGTGATTAGCCATGTATCAAATTGATTTTCTTGTGATGACCGTTGCACACTAGCGAAAGTGTAGAGTCTTGTTTCACTTTAGTGTCGATGCCTTGTGTGATGAGCTTACTGTGAACCATGCATGAATACACCTAGAATTTTCCCCGTTGATCTGATCGATTAAGTAAGGCTATCTCTTGATATGATCTTAGGCAACTTCAAAAAGTGTGAGCCAATTTGACAGATACCTCTTTTGTGACCGACCTTGTGAGTGTCTGAACCTCTCTTGAACACCCCTTGAACCTTACCTTCCTTCGGAAGAAACTTGATGAAAACTAGACCTTTCTTTATCTATTATCCATAATCCTCATGAGGTTGTGGTTATCTGAATAGCCAACTTAGGCCAAAAGCCTAAGTTAGGGGTGTGGTGAAAAGAGAAGGCAAATCAAGAAGTGCAAGAAAGTCCCTCTTACCCATGGTTTTAAGAAAAATGGAACCCCTCCATATAAAAAAAAGAGAGAGAAAAGAGAAAGAAAAAGAAAAAGAATGAAAAAGAAAGTTGTGGACTAAAGTACTAAAGAAATGGGGTTCCCAAACAATTCATGAAAAGGGAATAATAGGATGACTTATGAGCACTAAAGAGAATGATGAAGGAAAAGGAAAGGAACTGTTGTGAGCACCACATTTCATGAGGATGAAAGTCACTGAGCCTAAATGACCATACCTTTGGACTCAGCCTCATTGCAAGCCCTGAAAATACCTTTTTGATCTTGAGTAAGTCGAAACAAATGTTGATTGGAAAATACGGGCAAACCTATGGGTGAAAGCATGCATTGTGTTCTTCCTTATGAGAGTGAGCGTTGCATTTGATTCCGAAAGTTTAAATGATTAAACCTTTGTGGGTAAGTATGGAATCATCCTTTCTGTCAGGGCATTCAAATACTTTTGTTGAGCTCGAACTTACATTTGAAGAAAGTATTACGAGCTTGAGAATCTTTGAGAATAATGTGTCACAACTTGAATCTTTGGGTACACATTTGATCTTTGCATAAGTAAATTGAATCTTGTTGTGTGCTTTCACTATTGAGTCTTGTGTAGCTCTGTTCGAGCCCTCTTTTTTGAACGGCTGAACTTGAGTTTGCTTGAGGACAAACAAAAGTTTAAGTTGGGGTGTTGATGAGTCCACCAATTGGACTCATTTCGAGCTATATTTTGATAGAATTAGTGTACTCAAATGCATATTTTGTCTCAATATCTTATGAAAACACTTAAGTTTCAAGTATTTTGAGTTTGAGGGAAAGCATGGACACTACTTAGCAAAAAGGAACAAAGGCAGCTGAAAGAACGAAGAAATGAAGATTTGAGAAACGCTGAACCCATTCGGTGAATCACCAAAAGGTCTTATTCTCGCCTTCTGTTGCAGTGTGCTGAGCCCTGAAGGAAAGGATCAAATCGACGGTGAAAAAGAGCAGTCGGTGTGTCACCAAGAAGTTTCGTGAAGCAGTACTATTCGCCTAATAATCCAAAACATGATGATGCTGAAGGCTAACGCAAGATGGCGATGAACTAGACCAAAGGGCGGATCGCTGAGTTGATCGGTGATTTCGACTAAATTCGCCTGATCCTTCGCAGCACAGATTTTTTAAAACTATAAATACTCATTGAGAATCATTATTCTGGGATTGAATTTTTAGCTTTGAACCGTAATTTTTTCAGACTTTGCTTCTATTTTTGAGTTCTAAGTTTAGAGAGGGTTTTGAAGAACTTTAAGGTTCAAAGGGTTTCAACTCCAAGATTTTGGACTTGGCTCTTGTGGATTCTTCACTCTTGATTTGTTTCGAGACTTAAATCTTCATACACATTTGAATGCAAACTCAAATTGGTATAAATTTCTATCTCTTATACATGTCAAGCTAAATCCCCAATTCTTGGGGTGTGATTTTGTGAATATGGGTTAAGTTAATTGTTGGGTCTTGCTTGCTAATAGTTTAATCGTTGTTTAAATGTGATTTCGTTTAGTAGTTGTGTTGGAACTTAATGAAATTGTAGTTGCAAATACGATTTCACCTTTGTGTTTTCGGCTTGCTCGAGAGAGAGGTCGTAAAACTAAGACTACTAAATTGATGGTCGGTGGGATTGGGTCGACATGAGGTTCAGCTCGAGAGAGTGAACCCTAGTCCTTCTCCCATACACTCAGCTCGAGAGAGTGAGTGGGCTAAGGTGGAGGCTATTCTTCATGCGGCACTCGAACACCAAGTTGATTCGGGGTAGGTTGCTCGAGAGAGAATTTACCCCCACTATGGTCTAGCCTAGTCACAAATATTCAACGAATTTACTATCAAAAACATGTATCCAATGATCAAGTTTAACCCGTATTCCTATCACATCCCAGGAATCTCATCTCCTTGATTATTACTCTTTGCATTTTCACTGATTTTTGCTTACTTGTTACAAACCGCCATTGTTAATTGACACTTTTGTGTCACCCCTTAGATTTAGTATGTTTGTATTCGACAATGTTTTTAATTATGACGAATTAGAACTTCATTTAATTTTTTTATTAATTCTCAAGCCCACTCCCTTGGGACTCGACCCCAACCCTTGGTTGGGTTACTTTAGTATTGTACGATCGTAGACACTTGTATTGGAAATTGTGTCTTGATTACGCAAACATCACTTGTCCTATTTTATTTATGGGTTTTCAGACGTGAGCTGATTTGGTGATTTTGGATATGAGTGACTTGGACATAATCTTAGGCATGACTTAGTTGTCCCCCTATTATGTTGTGCTTAATCATAATACTAAGTTCGTAACTTTAGAAATTCTGGGATGGGATAAATTTGAGTGGGAAGAGGTGTACAAGCCTAAGCGAACTAAGATCATATCCTCCATTCGGTATAAGAAATTGATATGGCAGGGTTGTTTGGCTTATTTGGCTCCTATTAGGGATGTTGACATTGAGACTCCATCTATTGGGTCTATTCCTCTAGTGTCGCAATTTATAGAAGTGTTTCCTAATAATTTTCTTGGTATGCCTCCAGATAGAGATATAAATTTTTGCATTGATTTAGAGCCTGGTATGCACCCCATTTCTATCCCTCCATATCGTATTGCTCCGGCAGAATTAAGAGAGCTTAAGGCTCAAATACAAGAGCTTCTTGATATGGGATTTATTCGTCCTAGTGCTTCCCCATGTGGTTCTCCAGTTTTGTTTGTTAAGAAAAAAATGGTAGTATGAGAATTTGTATAGATTATCAGCAATTGATAGGGTCACTATTCAAAATAAGTATCCCTTGCCTCGAATAGATGATTTTTTTGACCAATTGCAAGGTGCATCAGTTTTCTCTAAGATTGATCTAAGGTCTGGCTTCCATCAATTGAAAATTAGGCCTGAGGATGTGCCCAAGATGGAGTTTAGAACTCGCTATGGGCACTATGAGTTTTTGGTTATGTATTTTGGTTTGATCAATGCGCCTACAACTTTTATGAGTTTGATGAATGGGGTGTTCAAACCATTTCTTGATTCGTTCATTACAGTTTTTATTGATGATGTTTTGGTTTATTCGAAAAGTGAGGAAGAGCATGCCAACTATCTCTGTACTGTGTTGGGTGTTCTTGGAAAGGAAAACCTATATGCTAAATTTTCTAAGTGTGAATTTTGATTGAAATTGGTTGCATTTTTGGGGCATGTAGTTTTAAAAGAAGGGGTAATGGTAGATCCTTAAAAGATTGAGGCGGTTCAGAATTGGGTTCGACCTAGCTCTGTGACGGAAGTTAGGAGTTTCTGGGACTCGCTAGCTATTATCATCGATTTGAGAAGTACTTTGCTTCTACCACCACACACTTGACTAATTTGACCAAAAAGGAGATACCATTTGAATGGACTGAAAAATGTGAGGAGAGCTTCCAAAAGCTCAAGACTATCTTGATCACCACACCTATTCTAGCATTATCGGTTGAAGGTAAAGATTTTATTGTTTTTTGTGATGCTTCACATTCTGGTATGGGTGCTGTGTTGATGCAGAATAAGAATGTTATAGCTTATCCCTTGCTTCAATTGAAGGTGCATGAGAGGAATTATCCAATGCATGATTTAGAGTTGGCAACAGTAGTGTTTGATCTTAAGATCTGGCGGCATTACCTATATGGTGTTAAGTGTGAAGTGTTTACTGATCATCGTAGTTTGCAGTATCTGTTCACTCAAAAGGATCTAAATTTGAGACAACGAAGGTGAATGGAGTTACTTAAGGATTATGATGTGACCATTCAATACCATCCGGGAAAGGCTAATGTGGTGGCAGGCGCTTTGAGTTGAAAAGCGGTGAGTATGGGTAGTTTAGCTTACTTAAGTGTATCCAAGCGACCTTTGGCTAAGGAAATTCAGACCTTGGAGTCTAAATTCATGCAGTTGGGCATCTCAGAAAGAGGTCGGGTGTTAACTAGTATTGAGGTAAGGGCTACTTTCATTGAAGAGATCAAGGCCAAACAATTTGAAGATGAGAACTTGGATGAACTTAAGAAAAATACTGCGATTGGTAAGGGAAAAGAGAACACTCTTGATGCGTGTGGTGTGTTAAATTTCAAGGGGAGAATATGTGTTCCTAGAGTAGATGACTTGATTGAGAAATTGTTGGCAGAGTCTCATGGTTCGCGATATTCAATCCATTTGGGTGTGACCAAGATGTACAGAGATCTGAAGCGAATTTATTAGTGGCCGGGCATGAAGAAAGACATAGCGGAGTTTGTGGAGAAGTGTCAAAATTGTCAACAAGTGAATTATGAACATCAAAGGCCAGCAAGTTTGCTTCAAAGAATGTCAATACCGGAATGGAAGTGGGAAAGGATAGTCATGGATTTTGTGGTTCGTCTTCCGAATATTTAGGGGAAGTTTGATTCTATTTGGGTAGTGGTTAATAGATTGACAAGGTCAGCCCATTTTATTCCGGTAAAAATAGATTACAATGATGAACAATTGGCTAAAATTTATGTGGAAGAGATAGTGAGGTTGCACGGGGTGCCCTTTTCTATCATTTTAGACCGTGATACCCAATTCACATCTACGTTTTGGAGAAAATTACATGATGAATTGGGCACACAACTTACTTTTAGTACAACCTTCCATCCATAGATAGACGGGCAGTCAGAGAGGACTATTCAAGTATTAGAAGACATGTTGAGGGCATGTGTGATTGATTTTGGAGGGCATTGGGATAAGTTCTTACCTTTGTGTAAATTCTCTTATAACAATAGTTATCACTCCAGCATTAATGTGGCACCGTTTGAGGCACTCTATGAGAGGGGATATAGATCACCCATAGGATGGCTTGAGGCTGGATATGTGAAACCATTGGGGGTTGATTTAGTGAAAGATGCTCAAGATAAGGTTAGGATTATTCAAGCTAACCTTCTAGCAGCCCAGAGTAGACAAAAGAAGTATGCGGATCATAAGGTAAGAGACACGGAGTTTCAAACTAGTGAGAATGTTCTTCTTAAGGTATCACCCATGAAAGGAGTGATGAGATTTGGTAAGAACGGTAAGCTAAGTTCTAGATACATTGGTCCATTTGAGATTCTTGAATGTGTGGGACCGATAGCGTATAGATTGGCTTTACCCACTAATCTATCGGGTGTTCATCCAGTATTTCATGTGTCTATGTTGAAGAAGTATCATGGTGACGGGGATTATATCATTAAGTGGGACTCAATTGTGTTAGACAAAGACCTCCAATATGATGAGGAACCTATTACAATTCTTGATCGTGATCTGCGTAAATTGAGGACCAAAGAGATTAAGTCTGTGAAAGTTCAATGGAAGTATCGTCCAATTGAGAAAGCTACTTGGAAAATCGAGAGAGATATGCGAGACAAGTATCCCCAATTGTTCATCGATTCAGGTACTACTTCATTCCTTCATTAGCCTATTTTCCTAAGTTTTTTTCGCTTAGGGATGAGTGATGGGTAAATTGGTATCTGTTGTAACAACCTGTTCTTGTCATTATAGAAATGCCAACGGGGGAAAATTTGGGGCCGGAAAACTTTTTTGTAGCATTTGAATTTTCCCAACGTAGTCCAGATTTGGACGAAATCGGAGTCTTTAAGGTGTAGGGAAATCTGGTAGCAACCGCGTGAATTAATTATAATTTTGATTACATGAGTAGTTAGATAACTCGTTAGAGAATCCGTATGACTTTATGGAATTGAATTCGGGTGAGTAGAACTCCCAAAATCGATCTTAACATAAAGAGTATTTTCTGTACGTCGTCCGTTAGAGGAGTGTTGTGAAATGGGAATTTTGGAATTCTTCAATTAGCTCTCTGTCTCATGCAACCCTCCTTGGCGGGGATTTTTGTTGCTTTGGCAGGGCCGTTGTGGCGGGCTAGACGCTACTTAAAGTTGTTAATAAACCCCTAAACGACCTTATTTGGCACTTTTCAATTTTTAGAGCTAAGGAACAAACCCCAAGTGATTCCTACTCATTTTTCACCATTTTTTAGGCTAAAGGTAAGCTTTTCACTCCTCGTATCCATTTTTCGATCCGTAGAACGTAATAGAATGGGTGAATATTGATGGGGGAGGTTTTGTTATAGATTCTATGGTGGAAACAACCCTAAATTAGATAATTGGGATCATGGGTTTGATCTAGGGTTTATAGAATTGTTAGTAATTCGGGTAATTAGTTATTGCTTATTAATTCCCGTATTATATTGGTTGTTCGTACACCAAGAACAAGCGGAACAAATCCGGAAAGGGAAGAATCAAGTTTCTTAGGGTTTCAAGATTGTTTCGAGGTAGGTGATGGTTGTGATTCTATGATTGTGTGATGTATGTTTGTTCTTGTTTCATTATGATACTTGTATATGTATGAATGTTGCAATGTTGATCACACTTGTTGTAAATGAGATAGATGAATGATGATTGCCATGAAATCATGACTTAAATGTATGATCTTGATGATATACTTGTGATTGTGATTGTGGTATGTTGAATGGATCGGTTGCCACGTTTTGGCATAACTAACTTGGATCAGTTGCCACATTCCGGCATAACTATGGGATTGGTTGCCACGTTCTGGCATAATTATGGGATCGGATACCACGTTCCAGTATGCTAACTATTTGGGTTTGGGTTCCATGAGAGAACCAATGATTTGATATAAAATGTGAAGTTGTTCGTTGTTCGTAAATGTTGATAATATTGTATATGTTGATATATATGCATGTGATTATAATGTTGTCTTGACTTACTTATGTTGCACTTAGTGGGATAGCCGCGTGATCCTACAAGTACACTGTGGTTGTGTACTGATACTGCACTTGCTCTTATTTTTGTTGAGTACAAGGCATTTTCAAGCGGCTACTGACAGACCTCTCTTAGGAGATCAGTGATCGTCATTCGAATTCAAGGGTGAGCCAATTCTTCCGGGCTGCCATGGAATTCTCTTTTGTCTACGTCCACCATTTCCGGACATAGACTATGTTCTAGTTATTTGATTAGTTCATTAGATTAGGGTTGCATCCCTTCTTGTTTAAACTTGTTGAACTTTAGATGTTTTGGTACATTGACTTTCAGGTTCTAGGTTACTTCTGCCGCATTGTTAGTTTATTATTGTTAGACTTTTGTTAGAGTTTATGGGAACTCTATTTATTTCCTTAGTATTTAACTTGCTTCCGTAACTTAAATGCCTTAGTTTTCATTTAGCTTCTTGGTTTGGGTTGTAGTAGTGGTTTTTCCACCGAAGTGTTAGTGTGGGTGCCCATCACGAATGTCTGGGTCGTGACAATTTGTCTACTACTTTTGTTCTTAATTCCCTTTTAACTTTGTTTAATGTTTTCTTGTTCTTGTTCCCTTCCGTTATTCTACCCAATTTTCTCTAGGATTCCATCCCGGAACTCGGTCCGTCCCCTCCATTGGTATCAGAGCCAAGTTGGCCGGGAAGGGTATGAGTAGGAGCGGCTAAGTACCTACACTATCCTTGGGCAGACAACGTCGAAACTTACGTTGTGGTCGGTATAATAAGTTCGGAGTTTTGTAGTTCCTATTCTTCTTCCACTTATGCTCTTAGTTTTATTTCTTAAAGTTGGGTAATCGGTTAATCGTGGTTTAAACTTTGGTAAGCTCGTACTTTTCCATTGGATTAGCTCAGATTGTGTGTCGTAGAGCCGGTCCCGTAGGGTGTTCCCGTCGCCAAGCCTAGAAGAATAAAATCATAGAAGGTTAGTGAAAAAGGTAACAATAGCTACTACACAAAGAAATTATTATTCCGGAAGTAACCTTTAAAGTAGACATTTAAGCCCAAGTATTGTTCTTCTTCCCGCTAGATTTTCCATCCATTGAAAATGAATTCACCTACACATCAAAATATGTTAAATAGTATAACCTCTCTACCACCTCTAATAAAATTGCAAAAATTGAAGTGACCTACAAAATTGGAATATTCCAAAAGAACTCTTTAAAACGGTTTCCAAAACTGGGCACTTTGATTTTATTAAAAATTATATTATTAAGACTTTCGAGTCTAATAATGCTATTAATAAAAATATTGAGACTATTAAATTGTTAGCAGCTAACGATATTAATAGGTATAAGAAAATTATAAATTTCTTCATATAGGACTTGTCCAAGTAGCAGTCAAACCATTATAGATTGGGTTTAGATGCACCCATATGTCTTCTCTTAAGAGACAATAGGTTATTAAACTTTGATGATTCATTATTAGCAGTACTACAAAGTAAACTTGCCAATGGCCCGGTATACTTTAATAGTTATCCTAATTATTCAATAGATATTAATGATAAAAAGTAATTGTCACATTAACATTAAATGCTAAAACTAAAATTATGAATAGTAAGGCTAATACTAGAGAACTAGCCATAATATATAGAGTATATTATATATTAATGAAAAATACCTTAGACCTAAGGCTAAAAAGGTAAGTAATAGAGGAGTTACCATGCTCATGGAAGCAAATCATAACCATAATAACACCTTTGTCCCAAAGATGATAAAATTGGATGACGTATTGACAAAAGATGATTGACATTTTGACTCCATAACGGAGCTAGAAATTGAAGAAGAAATTTCAAATATTGACCAAGTAATTCAATTTCGTGATGGATCAATAGATTTAAAATTTATAAGATCACATTCTTGTAGTCAAGTCTCTTCAAGTAGAAGAATGTCATTTTCTAGACCTTCTTTCTTGTTTGATATATACAAAGAACAATGATATATACAAAGATATTCTTTATATGAAAGATTAGCCTTTAGAGATCAATGGTTAAATGATATGAAAAGATTAAAATGTAATATAGAATTTTTTAGATGGTTTGATTGCACAGGAAAATTAAAAGACCAAAACCAGTTGTTAAATATGCTTGTTAATAAATGGTATACAACAAACAATAAAGTAGTTGAATCTATAATTCCCCTATTAGAAGAAATTACTTTACCAGTAGAGGGTAAAGTAATTACTGCCTCACCCTTTAAGATGGATTTAATAGACATAAAGGCGATCCCACAAATAAGGATATAAATAAAACACCGCAAAAAAATAATTATACAAATCAACTACTTTACGTGGTCTCTAATCAAATCTTAAGAGCTGGTAATAAATTAGATATTAAGGATAAACCAAGCTCCTCTTACAAGGATAAACATAAGAATTTAGAAACTCACCCAATATAACCTGAACTTCCCAAAGATAAATTTCCTAACTTTCAGGAAAAGCTTGAAATTACTGATGAACTTATAGTAATAATTAACGAAAAGTATCCAAGGCGATAAATACTTTGTACAAAGATAATGATAATGAAATTAATAAGTTAGGTTCTAATTATTCCACCAAAAAGAATTATTACAAGAGACCTTGCTCTCCAGATATGCAGTATGAAGAAAATGAATTTATATCTCATACTTCACACTTTGGAAGTGAAATTGCGGAATGGAATACTGATGGACTCGTGGAACATCAAATATATAATAAATTACATGAAATGGGTATGTCCATTACGACATATAAAATGAAAAATTTATCTGGTAAACAAGCCGCAACTTTAATTACTGTCGGATTTACTGGCACATTAAAGAATTGGTGGGATAACTACCTCACCGAAGATAATAGGAAAAAGGTAGTAAATGCCACTACTATTATCGCTATAATTAAAACTGAGTATAGAGGGCAAACAATAGAAAATCAAATTCTAGAAGATGCCACTCCCAACTTAATTTGTAGTATAGCTAAACACTTTATAGGTGAACCTCAATTCTTTCAAGATAAAAGTTTAGAAATATTATCTATTATATCTTGTCCAAAGTTAGATGATTTTAGGTGGTATAAAGATGTTTTCATGAACAAAGTTATGATTCACAAAGACTGCAATCATGACTATTGTAAAGAAAAATTTATTAGTGGTTTACCAATCTTTTTTGCTGAAAAGGTTAGGATAAGATAGGTTTGAAGGAAAAATTTCTTATAATCAATTAACATATGGTGACCTCATAAGTTTTATAAATATTACTAGTTTAGAATTATGTACATATATGAAACTTAAAAATCAACTAAAAGGGGATAGTAAAATATCACAAAATGAACTGGAAATTTTTTGTCAAGACTTTGGTTATATTAAACTATCCGCCCCATCAAAAGAGGCTTCTAAAAGAATTAAAAGCAGCCATAAGAATGACCAGAAATCGAAAAAACCCCATCATAAAAAAAGAGGTTGAAAAAATCTAACAATGACCCAAGTAAAAATAGATTCAAAACAAACAACACTAATAGGTGTTGGGGCTGTGGAAATATGAGACATCGAGCCAAAGGTTGCCCAATAACTAAGAAAAAGAACGACAAAATTAATATGTTAGAATTAGAAGAAGAAGTCAAGAATAAATTATATTCTATTTTAGGGGAAAATGAAAACGACTCCTCCTCCAATGAAAAGCTTAGCGATGACGATCAACTAAATATAACCTATAGTTCTGATGATAGTAAGTCATCGGACTCTTGTGAATGCGACATTGCAATTTGCACCTGCAAAAATTATTTCATAAATGTCATCACTAGTAGTAATAAAGAAACATTCTTTGATATGCTAGATCATATTGAAGACCCTGATTTAAAGAAAAAATACTTAATTGCCTTAAGGGATTTAGTTCTTGACAAACAATCTAATAATAGAACTATTAAACCCTTTGATATGCAAGTGTTTTAAATAAAATTAAACAACCAATTAAATCTGAAACAACTTTACAAAGTATTCAGACATAATTATTACAAATAAGAGATGAAATAAATGATATTAAGTAGAGACTTAACACCCTAGAAATTGAAAAAATTACTAAAGAGATATTAACTGATCTACCACCTTATCAAGAACCAGACATATATAAATTCAAACCTGGAGAAGCATCAAAAGAAGTAGAGTCTCTCGAAGAACCTCTATCTAATTTAGTAATTAATATAGTTACAGTCGTAAGACCGCAAAGCTACCACATACCTATCACATTAGTTATAAATAAAAATTATGTCATTCATATAATTGCATTATTTGATACATGCGCATATCAAAATTGCATTAAGGGATTAATTCCTAATAAGTATCTAGATAAAGGCACTACCATATTATTCTCCGCAATAGGGGAAAAGCTTAAAATAAATTATAAACTCCGAAAGGCACATATATGCAATGATAGAATTGGTTTCATGAATGATTTCATGATAACCAAAGACATAAATGAAGAAATAATATTAGGTATTCCTTTCATCACCAAAATAAATGCTTATACTTCCCAATTAGATGGCATTCATACCAGTGTACTAGGAAAGAGTCTTATATTCCCCTACCTAAATAGCATGTCAAAAGGTGAGAGTAATTTCATAAAGAATAAAAATATCTTTTAAAAAAATTTATTTTCATACCAAAAAAAGTATACAATAAAAATTATTAAAGTTTCTCCTCCTACTAGTTTTTTCTTAGCCTTCTTTGTTATAGCACTAGGAGTTACCCAATTTCAAAATAATTTAAACAATGACTGCAACGCAGCTCAATATATTTTTTCATAAAAATTATATATTTTCTAGATGGAAAATTTTATTATCCAGGTTTGATTTACAAATAAATGGAGGAAATCTCCCAAAAAGTTTAACAAAAGAATTTTTCAACGAAATAATGAGATCAAGAATAAGACCTTTGAGCCCCCATTCCCGATGTTCAAACCAGAAGAAAAATGAAAAGAACATTTTATGAAGAAGATCAGACAAAATCACAAGATATATACATGTACTCCCTTCTACCAAAATATACTATACCTTCACCATTAAAAGAACCTATAACCAGTTCAACCAAGCTACAACCACTTCATTAAGTTTTCCGAGAAGATTCATCCTCCTCGATCCATAAAAATATTTCAATCCAAACAAAAGATAGTTACAAGATAAAAACCGCAGAGATATACCCACAAGCGGATCCCACTGTCAATTCTCAAAAGGAAAAGGAAAGAATTACTCCAAATAAAAAGCAATTTTAGTTAACAGTGTCACAGGTAGTACCAATTACTGCACTTGATAAAAAATGTAGAAATTATGGAATTCAGGACTTACTAAAGCCCTGCTACACCAACCGAATTTATGTGGAGATGGAAAATCCCCTCAAGACCCGGAGGTATAATGAGTTTATCTTAATAAATACCGATTCGGTAGAAATTAAGCATATATTTGAGAAAACTAATCCAGATAGTATACAATATTCAAAGTTCACAATCAAAAGAATTTTGAGTCCCTTTAAATGGTTTGTAGATCATCTGCATACCCCTATTCGATTATCAAAAGCTCATCGACCCCAGACATATAATATGTATGATTATTAAGCAGCTTGGTATAACTTTATCTTTGTTAGACCCAATACCCACACTTGATTTACTAAATATTTAGAAGAAATGGAGAATGCAGTAATTCCACGATGGTTTTACGAATGGTGGAGTCAGTTTAGCGGAAATAAATATGTATTATCAAATTAACATCAAACGCAGTTTGAAAAATTTTAGGTAGAAAGGAATATATCTACCTTATCATAAAATATTAAATTATGCAAGTTCTTTATTGCCAAAAGGATCTCTTATATTATTAGTTGGTCCTTCGACATTCATGAATTTGAGAGGATCAAATATTTAAGCAAAATGGTTAAAATTAAAGGATGGGCGCCAACAGTCTACAATGATAAGTTAATTTCAAGTTCATCACCTCAGAGGGATTTCAACAACTCCCAAGAAAAAATTAAAATAAGGCTCGAAGAAGCCTTATTTAGTCTCAAAACTGATATGGAATGAAAAATGGATTATTAGATACTGCATCCTCACATGACGAGTCTAGCAACAGAGATATGTTAGATCTACAAGGATTAGCACAAGCATACCTCCTTAATTAGATGGAAGTGCCAGCACACTTTGATGATAAAGAAAGGAAAGATCAAGAAGTGGACCCCACATACAAAAATTAGGCCATACAAATCCATGGTGCAAAAATAACAAGTTTCAAGTCCACTATGATAAAAATTTAGCATAGGAAAATGGAAGCATATGTTAACATTTAATATGTCAACAATTAAACAAACAGGTGGACCCCGCACGAATAAAAGGCCATGCCACAAAGTGACAAAAGACCAAATATCAAGATACATATTTTAAGATCAATTTCAGCAAATACATTTTCAAAGAAGATATACATGCAACAAATTCAACAAAAGCTACGTGGAATACATTCCCAGCCACGTATAGTTAGCATCAGATATGTGTAATAGTTAGTAGCTACGTGCAAAGAGAATAGTGTATATTAGTGTATGCACACATGTAAAATAGATAGCATAATAATTTAGATTAGTCATCACTTTTGAGGAATATTTAAGGCTTTCAACTTGTATCAGTAGAGTGCATTAAAAATATTACAACTTTAAAAAAACCTCTACATTTCTCTCCATTTTCCCATCTTTTCCCATCATCCATGTTCTCTCTCTTTTCCCTAAATAATTAAAAGCTTTTGTAAGTAACTTTTATCTACTCTTATTTCAATTATATGCTTTAATTTTGTAGATTAAAGTTTTGTTTTAAAATTTAATTTTTTTTACTACTTTTGTTCTTAATTCCCTTTTAACTTTGTTTAAGTTTTCTTGTTCTTTCTCCCTTCCGTTACTCTGCCCAATTTTCTCTAGGATTCCGTCCCAGAACTCAGTCCGTCCCCTCCATTGGTATCAGAGCAAAGTTGATCGGGAAGGGTATGAGTAGGAGCGCCTAAGTCTCTACGCTGTCCTTAGGAGGACAACATCAAAACTTAGGTTGCAGTCGGTATGTCCAGGGTGTAGGCTCGCGGTGTGACACAACATTTGTTAGATAACTTTGAATTGGTGATTTGATGTTCAATATATTTTTAATATATTTTATGATTTATTTGCATATTTGGTTTTCTAGATGAGTTTAACGGGTGAGATTGAAAATTTCTCATAGTTGATGCACCAATTAATGGTGTAATTGGTTTTCTTCTCCATGCTCACAAGGGCTAGATTGCATTCGTGAAGAATAATTGTAGGACTTCTATGCATTCACGAGGTCTGTGTCACATTCGTGGATGATTAAGTTTGTTAGGCAGTTATGGATGAGGAATAACATTTGTGATTGTTCTGTCACGATTGTGATGGGTCAGATCAGATCACCTGATCACGTTCACAATTGTGATCTACATTTGCAAAAAGAAATAAAGACCTGAACGAAATAAATCTTCATTTCTAACATAGACTTCATCTCAAGATTTTTCAAGTTTGGTAGCTCAATTTCAGTAATTTTCAAGGAGGAATTGCTCATTTTATCTTAGGGTAAGAATCTAACTCTAAGTTTGGTGTTTTTCCCTTTATTATATTGTTTGTTTCGTTATTTAATTCAAATTTGGGTGTTAGAAATTAGGTTTTTTAACCTAAAATTGCGAAATCATATTTTGATGATTCAGAGTCTGGTTTGAGGTTGGATTTTGATTAAATTTCATAATTGACTCTTATGTCATAAATTATTGTTCTAACCTTTCGGGCTTGGGAATGACTTTTTGAGTTCGGAATGAAAGTATAATAATATGTTTATCATTAGACTCATATACTTATTTAGACTATATTATTGATAGATTGAGAGTCTCTAGACTATTCAAAAAAGGCATATATGTGAGGGTTTATGTCATGTTTGCTCGGCTTATGGGGTAGTTGTGGATTACTCTCTTATATCTTTCTTGGGGTGATTATTGTATCAAGTATATATGTTATGAATTGGGTGTATTGGTTGATATGATGTTGGAAAGAATGACTTTTATGTGTGCAATATAGGTCGGGATTTAGCTGATAGACATTAAATGACTTGATTTTTTTTTGTATTGTTGCATCACTCAAATATTTGTGTTATATTTTACCTTAATGAGTTAGTTTCTTAAGGGCATTAATTTGAAAGAGATATGCTTATTAAGTTGCTTATTAACATTCTTTATTATTGTGATAATGCATTCATATTTATGTATCATGAATCATGGATATGGTATGATGTAATCATAGAGTAATGAAACTCAAAGAAAAATGATTTTGGGTACTTGATTTTTAATTTCAAAGCTAAAGGAAAATGATTTCAGGCATTTTTTTGTGATTGGTAAGTAGAAGATAATTTTTTCCAAGTATCAGTTATCATGTGATATTCGAGGAAAAATGGTTTTAACAAGTACATGAACATCGTGAGTCTCCATGCGTCTTGGCGTCTAGCATGCTAAATCAAGGAGATAAAAATATTCCTTTAGGAATAAAATTGTCAGAACAAGTAAGAGCATATAATCTAGAAGACAAACAGCTAACAATAAATTATGAAAATAAAAGAGTAATAATAAAAAGAACTTTAGTATGATAAAAATATGAAAATATATATACTTGCAAAGATAATAATAGAAGGATACTACAACAGTTATTATACATCAATGATAGATACAGGAGAAGAAGCTAATATATGTAAATAAAATTGTTTACCAGAAGGTAAATGGGAAAAATTAAAAACACTGATAGTAGTAACAAGATTTAATAATGAAGGAAGCATGATCACATATAAGGCGAAAAATATAAAAATACAAATATGGGATAAGATATTAACTATAGAAGAAATGTATAACTTC